>OY856413.1:46828100-47115600 GCA_963693085.1 Alisma plantago-aquatica | reverse complement strand
ACTACATGCATGATAGTACAACTAGGAGACAAGTCCCCTGTTAGGATGGTGTCAATCTATGAATATGTGTTGGTGAAAGTAGAATATTTCATCCATCCAAATTACTTCTTTATGATGGTTATGCGGGAAAAGAATGGATAGGAATTGCTATAAGGGTGACCATTTCAAAATACTACATACGTGATCATTTCCATGGGCTGTAGATACTTCACTGGGGACTGAAGATGGTCGTGTGGAGTTTAGATTGCCAAAAAATTACTCAAAATCACTAGGTCGAGAAGCTCTAGCTTAAGGGGAAGCACTAAGTCGATCCTATAATGTCAAACATGGGTTCTTGCACAAGTACATTTCTAACCTCTAATGTCACTTTTCCTAACATCGGTTCCAAAGAAAAACTGACACCACAGACCAAACAACATTGGTTCATTAGCATAAATGTCATCATTGATCAAGTCATGGCGATTTAGAAAAGACACAGGTACTACTTTTTCTATAACGTCGGTTGGATGTCTAAAATAACCCACGAAATAATTTTTTTAGGGAAAGATGTTGCCTCCAAAAATTTTAAGATGAGTGTCAATTTTCATCGAACTGATGACAAAAACCTTCACAAAAAATAAATTTTGCCTACCAAAACACTTCTGGCGTTGGTGGTTTATCCAAAAAACTGACATTGATTCTAAAAAACTGCAAAATTGTACAATCAGTGTCAGTTTTTTGTCAAGAAACTGATATTAGAGGACTCACGCCATGTCCCTACAAAAAAAGTATTCCCCCCAAATTTCTTTCTAGAATCCGTTTACCCAGAAAAAATTGACGACTGAGTCCTTACTCATGCTGATTTTTTTTTCATTTGCATAAGGGTCTCTGGCATCAGTTTCTTACAGCAAACTGACGTCTAAGTCACTATATTAGGTGTTGGGTTTTTTGTAAACAACTGAAAACTCAAGCCTTACTCAGACTATTTTTTTGTTCGGATAATGACCTCTTGTATCAATTTTTTACAACAAACCAACATCTAAGTCACTAGCTTAGGTGTCGATTTTAGCTCGTCAACCAATAAATATCCTCTTCCTTGTCGATTTTGGCAAACAAGTGATAATTATAGATAACTTTATAGGGTTTAGTTTAGGCGTCAATTTTGGCTTGACAACCTATGAATAACCTCTTAGTTTTTAGTTTTTGCAAACAACCGACGACTATTGATAACTTAAGAGCACCCACACAATACAAACTTCCCCCAATCTCTATTTCAATGCAATTTCCCCCAAGCTCTGGAGATTCCCCCCGCTCTACCACCATCACTGCTCTAGGTACTTAACCCTACTGTCGGCGTTGTTGCTGCTATGGTCGATGTTGTTGTGCTCGCTGCTACCACCGCGTTGTTGTGCTCATCATCACCACAATATTGTGCTTGTCATCTGTGTTGTTGTTTTTGTTGTGTTGTTGTGTCGCCATCACCGTGTTGTTGTGCTCACCACTGTCATCGTCATCACTACTGTCTCCACTGGAGCTCGCCTGAGTTGTTGCTCCAGCCCCCCATCGTGACCCCCAGATCTTGTTCACCTGTAGCAACATCTCAACCCCACCGCTGAGAGGTACATAGAGCATGCATCGCGTCTCTTCTTATATTTTTGCGGATCTATATACAAGTAACAAAGTCAGACATAGAAATCAGATTTAATGGATTAAAATTCTAGTGCTAGCTATGTTATTATTTCAACAACCTATAATGGTTTTTAATCTTTTAGCTATATTTTCTGTGTAATTTGATTAAATGTAACCAGGGATTTAGATAAAACTATTTTTGTAATTTGATGAGATGTAACTAGAGTTTTAATACATAAATTGATATCAATGGGAGAAATTATTAATTGAAGAAATTATACTTGTAAAATTTTTCTTTTATAATTGAAATTCATGTATTAAGTGTTAGTATATTTGGTTGCATTATTCAATTGGAATGTTGGATGGATACATTATCATACCTAAGAATTAATTACATTGAATTTATATGAATGAACTAAATTAACTTGATTTAGACTGAAATTTTTATGTATTTACCTAAACTCTAAATTGTAAACCTTAATTTAGACATATATCTTCTTTTTTTTAAGTGTTTATTTACACTAAACTGATATAATCATAAACCTTAATTTTGGACATATATTTGTTGGCCTAGAAAGGCATCCGAGATTTACTCACTAGGAGTAAATCATGGATAGTCCCCGCTTTTGGACTGTTCTTTAACACTTACTCTCACTTAAGATGTAAGTGTATAATGTGTATTCAGTTTTCAAAATGTTTCATCAGCACTTCCCCGTTTGTTCTCTAAGTACAAATGCAAGTGGTTGTTTTCCCATCTACATCGATGTACTTAAATAACTATGAGGAAATGTTGCAGTCGAATCACACATTATGCAGTTACTAGTGAGATTAGGTGTTCAAGAATGGGATAGGTGGTACACACATTCATTACTGAACTCTAAGCCCTAATTTGTAAATAATAAACCCCAAATTTGAATCTGTAAACCCTAAACTCTAACATGCAAACCCTCATTCCTAAACCCTAAATGATAAACCCTCATCTGTAAACCCTTATCCCTAAACCCTAATCATATAAACCCTAAAGCCTAATCATGTAAACCCTAATACTTGTTTTCTCTTCAATCATAGAATGGATAGATCATGGATGTCCATTTCAAATCCCTTCACCCCAGAGTTTATTATTGGTCTTGATTAGTTTGTAAGATTTGTGGAGGAACATAGGAAATGACCTAGAGATAGATTCTATTGTCTATGTAGGATTTGTAGTAACAACTTGAAAGTCAACATTGTTGACAAAATCAAAAGGCATGTCATGTGCAATGGGATTGTACAAGGCTATACAGAATGGTACATGGATGGAGAGATTCCATCAATGAGATCAGTGGATGTTGATAGCAATACTTGTGTTATAGAAGAAATTACCGACTATGATGTAGATGTGAATGGCCCGATTCTGATAGACATGGCTGACGTGATGCTAGATAGTTGTTGGGTAGAGCACACCGATCCACCTTCCTTATTTAGAAACATTATGTATGATGTTGAGAGACCATTATACTTAGGTTGTACTAAGTTTAGGAAATTGAGCGTTGTGTTGAGATTGTATAGTCTCAAGGCTAACAATAGATGGAGTGACAAAAACTTCACATCATTGTTGTCTTTGTTGAAAGAAATTCTTCCTAAAGGCAACGAACTTCCAGTTTCAACATACAGATTCACGAAAATGGTGTACCCAATGGGAATTAAGGATAAGAAGATACACGCATTCCCAAATGACAGTGTGTTATTTCAAAAGGACTATGTCGATTTGAAAGATTGTCTAAAATGTGGGGCATCAAGGTATGGGGAAGTCCAAAACTGGCTCTCCATGTGGTATCTACCTATAATATGATAGTTTCAATGCTTATTTCCCAATACCATGGATGCAGAGAATTTAAGATGGCATGTAGAGGTAAAGAAAAATAATGATGGGATCCTACGACATGCGTATGATTCCCCACAGTGAAAGAAGATTGATTTATTGACCCTAAATTTGGTGAAGAAGTCAGGAATCTAAGACTTGGAGTTTGTAACAATGGGATGAATTTGTATGGCACATCGAGTAGCTAACATAGCACTTGTCATGTTATGATTGTTATATACAATCTTCCTCCCTACTTGTGTATGAAAAATAAGTACGTCATGCTATCATTGTTGATATCGGGCCCTAAGCAACTTGGAAATGATATCGATGTTTTTCTTGAACCTCTGATTGATGACTTAAAGAAACTTTGGGGAGAAGGTGTGATGACCTAAGATGCTTTGTGTACAGAGACATTGCATTTGCATGCTATGTTGTTTTGCACTATTAATGACTTTCCAGCATATGGCAATTTGTCTGGATAAAGTGTAAAAGGATCCAAAGCATGCCCTATATGTGAAGAGAACACTAATTCAATATGACTAAAGCATGGTAGAAAGACTGTATATCTTTGTCCTTGAAGGTTTATTCCAAAAGTTCATCCTTACCAAAGGTTGCACAAATCGTTCAATGGATCTAATGAGGAAGGGAGTGCCCCTAAACCTATATCAGGGGAAATTGTTTATGAAAGAGTAAAAGACCTTGCCAATGCATCAGTAAGAGATCGCAACGTACCATTCCCACACCGAGTGACAAATTTTTATACAAGAAGAGGTCAAGATTTTGGTACCTTCCTTTTTGGAGTTCTTTGGCAGTTAGGCATTGTATCGATGTCATGCATGTTAAGAAAAATGTTTATGATAGCGTCATTGGTACTCTATTGAATATACCATGTAAGACTAAAGATGGCATCAGATCCCAAATGGCCTATGTGAAATGGGCATAAGGAAAGAATTAACAAAAGAAGTTAGTAATGATCAAAAAACATATTTACCTCCTGATTGTTACACATTATCTAGAAAGGAGAAGAAAACTTTTCACGAGTGCTTGATTAATGTTAACGTACCACAGGGGATACTATTCCAATATCCATAGATCGGTATCAATGAAGGATATGAAGCTAACATGTCTTAAATCTCATGATTGTCACACTCTAATGCAACAAATATTTCCTGTGATAATTAGATCTATGTTGTTGAAGCATGTAAGGTTTGCAATCACCAGGCTTTGTTTCTTCTTAAACACTCTATGCAGAAAATTTATTGATCATGAGAATCTCAATAAGTTGCAAAGAGAAGTCGGTGTTACCCTATGCCAACTTGAGATGTATTTTCCTCCTTCATTCTTTGATATCATGGTACATCTTGTTGTTCATTTGACTAGGGAAGTGAAATAGTTGGGACCAATTTTCTTGCAGTTGATGTATCCTTTTGAACGATACATGAGTATTTTTAAAGGTGATGTTGGAATCCGTTATCAACCTGAAGGGAGTATTATTGAGGGTTATGTGGTCAAGGAGGTTATGGACTTTTGCAATGACTATTTGATTTGTAATGAATCTCTTGTAAACAACACGAATATTGATGACTATTCTGGCAAAGGGACTTTAGGAGAACAAGTGAAAGTAATCGGTCATGGGCTATGGGAACAAACGCACTTGTATACTTTACACAACATCGACGGAGTGAGTATTTATATCACCAAACATATCAATTTCATAAAGACAAAATATCCTCGAGCCAATTCAATGTGGCTTTCTAGAGAGTATAACATGCTATTTATTAGGTGGTTTCAATATGAAGTCTTACATCAACTATATCAAACACCAAATAATGTTGCTAAAAGTATCAAATGCCTCACCTTTAAACCAAAAATGAATGAAGCATCAAGATGATAAGAGTGACATTTAAAATAGCGGGGTCACCCTTAAAGTGTCTTCATTGTATTCTTATAGTGCAAAGGATAAGAGTACACATGAAGAAAAATTGTCATGTTATGGTGTCATTGAAGATATATGGGAGTTTGACTACATAGATTTTAGAGTATTGGTCTTTCAGTGTAATTGGGTTGATAACACCAAAGGTGTTGTAGTGGATGAATTGGCTTTCACATTAGTGAATCTTGAAAAGATTGGCGAGAAGGGTGAAGCACTCATAATGGCATCATAGGTGAAGCAAGTATTTTATATTGATGGCCCTACAAATGAAAAATGGTTGGTTGTTCTTCATGATAAAAGGTAGTTCATTGTAGATCATATAGATGAAGAAGAGTACTACAACAAGTATGATGACTCCAGTCCATTCTCAGTTGGCTTTCCAACACCAAATATTGAAGTTGACATTGACTTATATATGCATGAAGATCACAATGAGAGAATGTTAATTGGTACAAGATCCCAATATTAGAGCCATGTTTTTATTTTTTTAAATATTAGATGTACATTTTACATTCTTTATCACTTATATTTCATTGTTGAACTATTTTTTATATGACATTTTTTCATATGACATCTGACCATGAGTATGATGACCATGATGATGATTACCACGAGGATGAGAACCATGATGATGTGCATTGTGAGCATGACACCAGTGTAAGTTGTATTGTTTTATTACATAGATGTGCATTTTACAATGTCTATCTTGTTGCATTGTTGTATTATTTTATCACATTTATAATTTATATCTTTTTATGACTTATAGGACAAATCTGACAAGAGAATACATACAGAATGATAAGAAGAAGAAGAAGAAGTCAGCCACTGAGCAATGGAACTATCTTGACCCAAAGGTGTGGGAAGTGTTTATTGCTAAGAGACAAATCGATGAATTCAAAGTATTAAGTTGCACTCCTCATTTTGAATACACTCTTATGAATTCATTGTTTTACCTTGACCTTGATTGTTATGTTTTGCTTACCAATTACTATTTATGATTGTTACTTACCAATAAATTCTTATGAATTCATTATATTACATATTGAACATATGTTTTGGACTAACTAAGTTGTAAGAAATGCTTAAATAGAAAGGCGTGCTAAGAATGTGCATAACCACACGATGGGTCTAAGTGTCTATGCAAAGCTTCACTAACGGATACTGCAGGCGTCTTCTTCTCAGTAGCATATTCCTGGGACTACTGAGTCCTCTACTATTCATGCACCTCTACCTCGCCATGATTTGTGGATAGCTAGGAGGAAAACCAAATATGGACAAATACCCAACACCACAATTGCTGAGGTTGCTACAAAAATGGTAAAATTAAACTCTCAGAGCAATTACTATCGATGATTGTTATGCTTTTTCTTGACCTTATTTGTTATGTTTTACTTACCAATTACTATTGATGATGATTAACAGGAGGTCCATGAGAAAAGGAAATAAGGTAAGTTCATCCCTGAGGGCTCAAGGGAAGAATTGACAGTTGCTCTAGGTAACCTAGAGCATCCTGGGTGTGTTAGGACTATTGGTGATGATGTCATTATAAGAGCCTTCTTTGGGCCATCGCAACATAAGTGCACATCTAGCTAGAAAGGAGGATTCTCAAAAAGAAGGTACAAGAGATGATGGTAAAGGGAATAGAGGAATCAATGAGATAATATCATGCTTTTCAACAACATTATTAGAAGTAGGGATTCCTTGAGGATGCATATTAAGTTCCATATTGGCAATGGTTGTAAAACCCTTTTGTGGAAGGACCCTTGGCTTCATCCTAACAAATTCTTGTTTGATTTTTTTGATAAGAGTATGGTGTCTCTTTCTGGTCTTGAATGGAATAGCTTGGTCTCTACTGTTTTGAATCGCAATGGCTGGTGTATGCCAAGATCTAATCATAGATTCCAACTACAAATCCTTAATGTGTTAAAGGGTTATGGTTTCAATTTTTCTAGAGAGGATTATCTTACTTTCAATGATAAGAAGGATGCTACTTTTAGACTTATCTGGGATTGTATTAGAAACAAGAATGCCAAAGATGACCACTTTGCTTGGATTTGGAGAATCAAGACTCATATGCATGCTAAGATTCATCTTTGGAAAGCTCGGCATAATAAGATTCCAACTTCTGATTATTTGAGGAGATGTGGTATTCCGTTACCTTCTATTTGTTTCCTCTGTATGAAGGGGTATGAAGATATGAACCATATCATGTTTGGATGTGAGTTTACCTCAAATCTCTGGACTTTGGCCTCCTGTTATCTGGGAAATTTAAACATTCCTAATTCTTGGAATGATATGTGTAAATCCAACTTTCAGGTTGCTGACTCTCTTTGCAGTCTTTTATATTATCATATTTGGTGTGAAAGGAACTCCAAGGTTCATGAGGAGAAATTCAAAGATGTGAAAACTATTTGGAAAATTATCCTCTCTGAGCTGAATATTTTTCATACAATCTTGGATATTGTTGAGGTTTGACTCTGTTCTGGTTGTTTTTGGCTCCTTCCTACCATGTTGGATGAGTATCTATCCTGTGCTCATGGTCCCCCTCTTTGCTTGGTAATGTCTTACATCTCCTCTGAGACGTTTCTGAGGCTGTTGCTCACCTACTTCTGTTGTCCTTGTGTGGTGTTGTCTTGCTTCTGCTTTGGTATGGTTTTTGAGGCTGATATTCTGGTTTATGGTCCTTGTGGATGGTGCTCTTTTCTGGATGTGTTCTTCTGGTTTTATTCTACTCTCTATGGCTGGTTTTGGAAGCTTTGTTGCAGATGTGCGTCTTTTGGGCCTGCTCATGTTTTGTTGATCTGCTGGGTGTGCCTTAGCCTCTTCTGGTCTTTTCTATCTGTCCCTGCTGCTGGCGGTTGTGGTGGTGCTTGGTGGTTTTATTACTGCTACTTTTGTTTTCTGCCTCATGGTTCTTCTTTTGCTGGTCTCTGCTTTGGCGATGGGATCTTGACTGCTGTATTCCTCTCGGGCTGTTGCTGCCTCGTGATCGAGATAAGTCATGTTGGACACAGCTGTGGGACTTCTCTTGGTTGTTCGGGCTTGAATGGTAGAGCTTATCCTTCGGGAGTGGCAGATCTCTTTCAAGCTGGTTTGAGCATTGGAGGATGGTTCGATCTCCCTTTTCTGTGAGTTGCAGTTTTTATGTTTGTCGTGATGCTCCCCTCTCACTCTAGTAGTGATGGTCGAGCTGGTGATCTGCTATTGCTCTCCTTTTCTTTTGAGAAGGTTGTGTTGGTTAAGAGTGGTTTCTGCTGGTGCTTTGGATTCTCTGTGATAAGTTTTGTCTGTTTCTTGATTTCTGCTCTATGGAAGGTGTTGCTGGCTTAGTGGTTTCTGAAGTTTATCTTTTGGTTGGTATGTCTATGGGGGTTGAGCTTATCCTTCGGGAGTGGCGAAGCTCTCTAGAAGTGGTTCTTGTTTTCTATTGGTGACAGCTGCGGTTTCCTTTCAAATCTAGCAGTTTTGGTCGAGGGTTCCTCCTTGGTTTCATGAAGTTTCAGCCTCTTATTATTTGTGGATCCTCTTATTGGTTCCTTTTCTGTTGTGAGCTCATTGTTCAACTTCTTTTGATGTAAATATATAGATAGTTCTTTTCTTTTGAGTTGATTCTTGTTAAGGAGTCAACAAGCATTGTACATACACAAATAGCAAAAATGAAAAAAAAGCAACATGAGTTTTGACCGACCAAAAAAATATCATGCTTCTCATTCATCTACTCAGATAGTACATGTGGCACCCCACTCTTCATACGAGGTGGACCCTCTATGATAGAGTTCGTTGGGAGTAATATCGTGAACCCCCTCCTAGTACGTCCAATGTAAGTATTTTTATGACACATTAGTCTTTCAAAATGATTTTTATAATATGTTTGAGTTTAGGTATATATAACTGTTACAACCCCAAATTTTGGGTTCCTTTGGTGAGAAATGTAATTTCTCATATTAAATATATTTGGACAAATAATGAATGAATGCATGATTTTCGTTTAAAATAGCCTTGTTGATTTATTTGTGGGCTTTATTGGCTATTGGGCCCAATAAAAAGAAAAGGATAAAAGAAATTCCACTATTATCGAGTGAATAAGAAAATAGAGAAAAAGGAAAAGTGTGGAAACCTCTAGAAGGCAAATCCAAAGAGGGATTTCGTGCCTCTTGGGTTCCAAGGAGTCCAAGGTGGCATAGAGAATACAATAATAAAAGAAAATATCAATTAAATATTTCCTTATTGAGAAATAAATTGAAAATAATGGTAATATGTGGAAAACAAGTGAAAAGAGGTGCAATCGAGTTATCCTTAGTGGGATTTCGTATCCCAATGATTCCTAATGATAAAAGGAATACTAATGAGGAAAATAAAAGTGAAATAAAGAGAAATCCTCAAAAAGAACTATTTTTAATAAGAACTCAACATGATAATGAGAATTAATGCATATTGATGCATTTAAAGATAATGAGTATTCCTTAAAAAGTAATTTCGGATTCTTTGAGTTCCTTGGGATCCAAGGAATCCCAATGAAGAGGAAAGAAAGATAAAATACCAAAACTGTTAAATAAGAAGATAATGTGCATACATAATTAATGGATTATGAAGTATTTTCTACTAAATGAAAATAGAATTTCTTGCCTTTAGAATAAGGGGCAAGTACTAAGAGGATGAAAGGAGTTATTTTCGAAATCTTGAGATCTGGAGCATAAATAAATATCAAGAAGATAAAATTCGGATTTTCCTAATAACTAAGGGATATGAATAGTTAGAAAAGAGAGGATTTCTTAGTAATCAAGGAAAGGAGTTTCCTATTGGCTATGGGACTTGCTCTCCTCGTGGGTAGGCATGTTAGGATGCTGCTACCCATCCCTATAAAAGGGATGGATCCACAGACTCAACCTCTTCCTTGTCTCCCACTCTTCTTCTCCTTCTTCTTCTTCAACTCGTTCAAACCCTAACAAGAGTGTAGTTCGATCCCTGGAGCAACATGGGATCGTTTTGTGGTTTTGCTTGCGGCGGGGAACCTCCACGACCTCCCAAGACCAGTTGGCTACCGCTCCAATGACCTTGACTTCGCACAACTACAGCTACGTGGCTGCAACTGCGGCCACGCTTGGCAGGTCGGGTGCCCATGCACCAGCCAGCTAAGTCGTGACCTGGGTGGTGCCCTAGGTGCGAGTCATGGCGGGGGAGCTTGGGCGGCCAACGGCGGCGGTCCATGAACACTGGAGAGGGAGGGGCGCGCCCACATAAGCTACAGATCGGCGCCTAGGGCGGAAGCCCTCGATCTGCCCAATGTTGAAGAAAGGAGGAGTGCGATGGACAATTATGCCCTTTGTGGGCTAAGGAGCAATCCACTTAACCCGGGGGTATTTCAGACCTTTCAAAATGTTTCCAATCACAAGTGTTGCATGGAATTGACGACGTGGCAACATGCCATTGGCCCAAGGAAGGTAATTTTACAAAATTCATATCTCTCTAATGGTAGCTCCGAATGAGTATGCATAAAATATGAAACTTGCTCAGAAAATCGAGAGGAATCTAAGTAAAATATAATGGAAGCCTAATTCTGATTTCAATTCGAAAAGTAATGGATATTATTAGCTTTCTATGCATTAATGTTTAAAGAGCCCTATTTTGATATGATATTAGCCTGTTAATGCTAAAAAGGAACATTAGGAAGAAAAAGGATGGAATTTGCATATAATTAGTTAACTTAAAATTCCATATGCATGAATGTACTTTAATGGACCTTGAAACCCTAATGTTGACTAATTTGACTATCAATGGCTTTAATTGATTAATTTCATGATTAAAGTTGGAATATGCTGAATCTAAGCTATTTCGAGCATTAAGTTCCTAATTTATGGATAAATGCCCTAAATGTAGTAATTAGGGTTTTCTGATGAATAAAAGATTGAATTAATGACAAATCGAGTTCATATGTGATTTGGACCATAATGAACTTTGAATTGATGATAAATGCGTATAATGATCTTGTCAGGAATTAAAAGGATAAAAATAGTAGCTTTAATATAATAGAGGCTTAATGAATTTAATTAATGGTTAATGGCGCCTCTAATCTAAAAAGGTTATATGTTGTTAAGATAACCTTAATGTTGAAGAATAAACGAGAAAATTAGGGTTTATGAGTAATGGCATAAAATTAGGGTTTAATATGGTAAAAGATGAAGGGAAACCCTAATTGCAAAATGAAACCCTAAAATGGATACAGAAACCCTAGAAAGTAAATCCAAGTTAATAAAGTAGATTCTTGATAAAGTGTGTAATGAATAGAGTACATATTCTTTTCAGGAATTATGTGATTGTTGAATTACTTGGATTGCATGCTTGGTTGGATTTTCTTAATGCTTCTGAAATCATCAAGTCAGGTATGTGGTTATGCTTATGACTACCCGAATTAGTTTTCTGAGATTTTATCAATGTTTCCATCGTGGCTTGAATTAAACTGTTGGATGTATTTAATTCATGCAAAGTATAATGTGAATATGACTATCACATAAAAAATATGCCTACTAGCTCAGATCCTAGTCCCCTCTATAGCTTTATAGATTGACCTAGTAATTGGCTACCAATGAGGGTAGGTCCATCAGGTCATTAAATGACTTAGTAAATGGCTACCAATGGGGTAGGTCCATCAAGTCATCATGAGTCAGGGATTGGTCTACCTTTGGGTAGGACCATGCAACTCCATAACCCTAGGTATTGGCTACCTGTGTGGTAGGGCCATGGGGGTAAGGATCTATCATATGAGAGAGGTGGTATCCATGTCCACTGCAGGGACGTTACAGAGAAAGGGGATAGGCAAGGATTGAGTAGTATTGCTTAAAATGTAATCTTGGTTGCTAAATGATATTTGGTTGATTACATTGTTAACATAGTTGCACAATTATTATTTTCCCCACATACCAGCTTCGGCTGACTGACGTTTTGTTTGTCGGCGTTTTAGGTACAAATGAAAGAACAAACAGTAAAGTGACATATGTGGAATTGAATGAGAAATAACATGCACAGGAGGATTAGTTAGATTAACATCTTCATGGATAGAAGTTTAGAAATCCCAGTTTTTCTAAGGTAAGAAAAGTTTTATTTTATACCTGTTTTCAGTTTAGTTGGTAAAGTTTATTAATTATTACTGATTATTTGTCGAACCTTTGATCTTGTTAGTTGAATAACGACTCTGTCCTTTGGGTCTCCCTTAATTGGGGGTTACCGGGAGATGAGGTCATTACAATAACACTCCATGCAAAGTTGTAGGGGTTGAGGTCATGCCATCTTTTATTACAAGGATATGTCATTGCACTGGGACAACTTACCCACACCTTGAAGATGACATGATTCATGGTGCCCTGTTGCCCGCCGATGCGGTTCGCGTGACGCCAATTCTTGTCTATGACCCTTGGAAGCAGATTGCACTGCCATATGACCACCCCAAGCACGAGACGATAGGTGATGAAAAAAGTGGTGTGGTTGTATGGCCCAAAGCGGGAGTTGTCTATACTAATGTATGCTAAATTTATGTTGAGTTTGTATCCAGATATACATGAAAATTAATATCAAAATATATATGCAGGACACAACGCATAAGAAACCTCCTACCTCTTCAATTACCTAGTTGGCTTGCAAAGGACCTATTTGACTCACTAGGTCCTAATTGCGGGGGGGGGGTGGTGGCGGTACTGATAGGAAACTTTGAAGAAGGGTTGCCTATGATGGCCCATAGTAAGGAGGATGTTATAGGTCAACCTCATTATACCAATATATTTTTTCAAGATGTTGTGGAGATATTTACTTATGCTTGATTGATATATTTGCAATTGAACTTTGGATATGGCGAGATTTTATATGGCTAAATATCTCATTTTATATACATTGATATGTTTTGTTAAATATTAATGCATACATGATATACATTTTGTAGTTACTTACATAGGATAGGTACAGAGTTCACACTGCCCCATGTGACATTTCTAGTTCCATCATTGATTAGACATGTAGTTAAAGACCCTACATCTATTATTGAATATGGATTTATTACATCTAGATGTTTTAGTAAAGAGAAAAAGAGGTAATTATAACTCCATTCAATGTTGAGTAAGTTTAGTTACTTTTCTTAGAATTTTGACTTAAGAATTACATTTCATTGTGGATTTTGATTTTCATTTTGTTTATCTTCTTTCCACTCAGGAATAACCATTGAGTGTTGGTGGTTATTGTCCCTGTGATGCTAACTGCATATTATTTAGTTCCTAAGGGTGACCAGCTAGAAAGTGTGGGATACAAAATGAAAAAGGCATTATTCATGTGAGTATTTTTTTTATATTTATATCCATTAACATATGTTATTACATGAATATTTACTAATGCAATTCAATGTGTTACATTAACATATAGGGCTATAAAAGATTTCATAAAGGCAAGAGGAAAGGTGGACAAGAAAGAGAAAGTGATAAATTGGTAGAATGTTGATGTAATTTTCTGACTCCAATGCATATTGATGCCAATCATGCTACTTTTATTTATTAACATTTTGTATGTTGCTAAATTTATAGTGCTTTGTACAAGATAGTGGTTGGGCATATAGATACTGTGTGATGTGGTATATGGATATGATGGTTAGATATGGGGCACTAGACATCAACTGCATACAAAATATAATTAATATATATAGTCCTAATCATCATAAGTAAATAGTATCATTTGATAATATGAAAATATCAAACTTTTTAATCATATATGTGATTCTCTTTACAGGTGTTTGAAATAAAAAAGCCCTATACAGTAGAACATCTAGATGAGATATGAGAAAAATTGGCACAAGCCTTTGTTAAGGATGTGAACTTTGAATTTCATTGGGATAAAGAATGAGTTATCTGAACTTTGATGTCCTTATTTCTATATACATGTGGTGCTTATGACTTGTTGCAACTTTAAATTTGATACGAGTAAATTATTGGTGCATATGTGAATGATGAATGCATACATGTTTGTGAATGTGAAGATGAATGAATACAATGACAATTGTATTTCTACATGTCATGAGAATGGAATTGGAATGGCATTGGTGCATATGTGAATGATGTATCATGTGTGTGAATGAATGTGAAAATGAATGAATAGAATTATGTGTGTACGTGTGATGAGAATGGAATTGGTGAATGGATCTTGTATGTGGGTAGATTGTGTTTGTTATTGCATGTTCTATAGGTTTGTTAGCATGTTGTAAAGCTGAACATAGGATGGAACCTATAGTTTTATTGAACTACGTGTTCTGCATCCTACTGAACATCCATATAGTAGATTTGCAGACCTACTACTCAAAAAATTAGTGGTAGGTTATTACCAAAAAACTAAAATTGTAGGTATGGATCGTCGGTTCTAGGCCAGAAACTAACATTATGGGACTACCCTATAATGGTTATGTTGTGCAACATGGTCTATAGGGTCATAGTCATCGGTTTTGTTGAATAAACCGATGTTATATCACTTAATCGTCAATTTTTGTAGATGTAACCAATGGCTTACTTGCTAAAATGGTGTCGTTTCTTGAAGCTCAATCTCCCCCCAGATAAACCATATAGCAAGAGAAACCATAAACCATAATAGAAGAGCTTGCCCCACCCAGAAACCTTTACCAGTTACAAATGTGACCTGGTATGATAGTACGACGTCAGTTGTCATACCTAAACCGATCACTCATACTCTTAACTGTGTTAGTTTCTTTTATCATAACAATTGAGGCTGGATCTCCATTGTTGGTTTTCTCATCCCCAAATAACCGACGTCTTAGACCTATGACTGTAGTGTTATCCAATTAGGTGTTGGCAAGAAACCGATGTTATAGGGTAATTTTAACTTATGCTAGAGGTAGTTTCTGTACCAGTGTTGTGGGAGGAAACCTTCATTTTATGCCTTATTCTTTAAAGTTTGCAGTAGTTAGATAGGTTTTCTTCATTGTTATATGTTTTTAAAGTGAAGTGTTTTAATGCAAGATAAGGTGCCTTGATGCATGTGTTGGATGTGTAGATGTGTGAAAACTCAGTAATACTTGATAGCATAGTTTGCAGGACCTAGCAGTTGGCTGGTTTTCACTATAAACCATAAGACAAAGTTGGTATCACTGGAAACCATGTTAGTACCACCAAGTCCAATTTGGGTACTTCATCAATTTCATGACAAAACTACATAAATAAGTTAATACCAAAATTTAGTTGTCGATATTACCAACTCAAAGATGAAATTTCCCCATTGATTCAACGCTTCAACTCAATACTACAAATAACGCTCTCCTTCACACTAGAAGCTTTGATGAAAACCACTGCATTCTATAGGAATATTTTAGTACTATTGAGACCACACTCGATAGAACCCATCTAGATCACGAAAAAATATTTTTAAGTTCCAAAATTCATCTTTGTACCACCAACTTGCAGCTTAGTGGTGCCGAATTAGGGGTCAAGAACCCACCAATACAACACCATTAACACAAAGTACTCTCTTGATACCACTCACAATGACCAACAATGTGGTTCATGGGGATGGATCAAATGGTCGCAAGCACTTATATTGGATGACACAATGCATTATTCACAGATTTCCTACCAAGTGTTAGTAGAACTAACATCAACTTGGTAGAACCAACTCGGGAATATGCATCTAAATACATCATCAACCCAATCCTCTTGGTATCATTGGTAACCACCAAGAAGCACACAAACCCTATCTCTGGATGGCACCAATTCTACTCGATCAGATTACATTTTTTCAATAAGAAGAGAGATGAGTAAGGATAAATCCCATGATCAAGCACTCCCTATCCTCTTGTTATTTCATGCAAACCCCAGCAATACCATCTGGTGATAGCAAGAAGGATTTTAACCAATACCTCTCTCTCACACACCCTCTCGTTTCTCATGGTGTGTCACTGACCCCAAGCAGGAAGCTCCTCTACAATCCTTTTGCATCAACTTATAACCAAGCCAATGTGGATCAATTGTCCCTCCAATGAGCAAAGGAAGAGTCTTGTTGCATTGTAGAAGTGTACCATCACAATAAGCATTATGAAGACCGCACCTTCCTCGCCACCATAGGTGTTTCTGGTGACATGATGATGATGTTTGAGGGGCAAGGTATGGAGGGCGGTCACTCATTCTTTGGTGGTTGTCCTAACTATGCATGCTCAAAATCTTATCTTCTATAGAGGCTTCCTACCTCCATGACCACAATGTAGTGATTAGAGTGGTGGTGGGCCAAGTTCAGACTCTATAACATCCAACACCACCTCATTCTAAAGAAATTCAATGCCATGTCTGATGCCTCATAGGGGGGTCAATGATGTGACCCCAATGACTTTGAACACAACCTTACATGACAAAAATTGATTGATATCACTCAAGGGTTCAAAATCAAGTGGCATTTTTCATTAGTCATTGACATCAAGCATCCCTTTGCTCATATGTTGCTTTGATATTTGATGAACACCCTCTTTGTTAGATTTACTCGAGAGCAAGGTAAAGTTCGAAGGGCAGATCAATATGTCCTTAGTGATTCGTTTACATTGGGAAAGGAGTATGTCAACCTCGACACCTTCCTTATCTCCCACATGATCCACATCGCTAAGGATGATGAGGAAGTTTCTCAATCATTCCAACCAGCCTTGTCACATTGATAGAAATGCACCTCCATCTAGATCTTTCAGAGTTGCAACCACTGAAGGTCAAAATTGTGCCTAAATTTGAATATTTTAAGAAGGCTCAACTTTTCACCCAACATGATTCAAGGGTGTACGCTTTACACACAGTGAGCATATTCTCCTTGACCATGTCTTCAAGATTTGTGGTGTTAGGCACCTTCATTGGCCTATATAAGGAGAAGATGAGAAAGTAGTTGAAGATGAAAATGAAAAGCAAATGGTCGAGTGACTAGAAGGCCAAGAAGAAGAGGAGGATGCCACACCATACATGCCACACTAGTGCCTATATCATAAACCACATTGCTATGGGGAAACTTCATTGACATCAACCTAAGTACATTAGGCGGTTCATTCTCCTAAGAAGAAATGCATGTCATGTTGACTTCCATCCAAAAGGTGAGCAACAACAACCAACTACCCCAAGTTCATGGCATCCGATAGTGCATCCTAACAAATCAAGACCAAATTTTCACTCCCATGTTTGACAACGAGCATCTCTTGATCACAAACTAGGATAACATCCGCAACAGGGTACAACAAGTGGAACATCTTAAGCATCCTCTCTATGATCATTGTTGGAGCCAAGAGAACTTTGGTGATTATTCACAGCCTCCACCAGAGCAAGCTTATTTTCCATGCTTTATTGGCACATTCTATCCTATGATCTAAATCTACTGGAGGACTTTTTCCTACCACAACCATGAGGAGGATGGAGACCTATCTTGCATCTTATCTTGCTTGTTTGCTTGCCTTTTATATTTGTATTTTTCTATTTTGGTTGTTACTTGTACTCCATAGTCTACCTCGTGTAATCATGGAGGGAAGCTATGTTAATTAAATCTAGTTACAATTGTTGTTAAGTTTGATGAAATACCACAAGGTACCATGACATGTGTATTTAGTGTGTAGAAATGTATTATGTTGGTACCACCTACACCTTATAAGTAATACCAACACAACCATTTTCTATTAATTAGAAACAGTAGAAGCAATTTGTTACCATTGATCCTGCACTTGGTGGCACCAACATAAGATAAATTGGCTCGTGTGATATTCATCATCAAGTGTCAATACCATTTAAAACACTTCAATGGTACCGACCATCACAACTGTTGGTATGTATGCCCTGAGAGCCAATCATGGGATGATTGGTGGGATACATTGAGATTGATTTGATAAACATCAAAGGCGAGCTTCCAATTCTTTCTGGTTCAGTCATATGAGATAGTGATAGAACATATTGAATGTCTAGAGAATGACAGTACTCAATGACGTATGCCTTCAGGTTCATGACCTGAACGATGAGATCATACGGATGCTAAGAGTTTGTACGTTCTTGTTATGTCCCTAGTCGGATGTCATTGTGGAAGGTAGATAGACAACAATGACACATAAAGACTAGATTGTGGTGTTGGTTGATGACAGAATCTCATTAGTCATGATATAGAGATATCAAACCAAACACATAGGTACTTGTTAGAGAACAAGTGTACCGGACAGACCCACCGTGAGTTTGACACATGGAACCATGAGATGGTAGTCACAGTCAGTACTCACAGTGATGGTGGTGAGTGTGATTCTTAGACCTGAAATCACTACACTCAACACATGTCGTTGGGCACACTTTGACATCATCAAACGCAGTCCTGAAACATGGGTTGTTATAAAGGTGATGATTGGGTGGATTTGACACATGGGGCTTTTGAGGGGTGAGTGATAGATATGGGATTTGTCCCTCCTGAGGGAGTTTGATATCCATGGCCACTTGATGAGTAGGATTGAGAAAGGCGTGCACGCATGTGTGAATCAGTATGTGATACTGATGTCATACATATCTCTTCCAGTCTACTCTGAGATCAAGGAAGTGAATGAACGTTGACAGGATGACTGTTCCATGCCTCGAGTTCATTCGGGATATCAGTGACAAAGGAATTATACATTCGCTGTAAGACCATTCACGGATTGTAGGATGAAAGTTGTTCTCCAACTTTCTACTTTCACTTGGGTAGCACTGATGTGTGACTAGGCACCGCTCTTTGCTTGTGAAGTCATAAGTGTTATGGACTTTCACTGCCAACGTGAAATGGACCTGCAGGGTCACACACATAGGATTTAACCTGGAAGAGGAGTTTTGTCCACAAGCAATGTTTAGATTGATTACTAAAGGAGTTTAGTAGTTCAATTAAACACTCAATCAGTCGATGGCTCAATATCATATGGTTCAAGGTGTTGGACGCATTGATTGGAGTATCGGATTGATTGAAATCGCATTCGACTGATTCTGCACAACCTGCACTCCCAACCGATCGGTTCATGTGATGAACCGGTCGGCTGAGGTTGCTGAACTGGTCGGTTCAATTGTTGAACCGATCGGCTCATGCACAGGGTGAAATGACTGGTTCAAATGTTGAATCGATCGGTTCAACTGGTGCAATCGAGCAACTTGGGAAAGTAGGATTGGTGAGAATTTTCCTTTCATTTCAAATTGCCCAATTCGATTGGGAATAATATTGGTATTCGATACCAATTGGGAAAGAAACAAGGAAAGTCAATCGGGAACCAACCTGGAACCCCAACCGACCGGTTCATGAGTGAACCGATCGGTTCAAGGGTCCCAAACGATCGGTTCAGTGGTGAACCGATCGGTTCATGTCCCCAACCGACCGGTTCACTTGTGAACCGATCGGTTCAGGTTGCGAGGTGGTTGCTTTTTGTGGAAAATTCCGAACCCTTCTACTCCTGCTTTAGTCCCGCATTGCCCGGGATGGAGAACCTTGTCCCATGACTCTCCTATATATATAGGGGTATTGGGGGCTTCTCACAGTACAGCTCAGTGCAACCAGTTGCTCTGCAAGTTGTCGTTCTCTCTGGTTTTGGTAATCGTGAGAGAGCCCGAGCAAGTGCTTCCCGCAAAAGGGAGGTGCAACATGGGAAGGACAACTGCAGTTGCAACAGGAGGCAGGAGAGCGTGTTGGCGACTAGTACGTCAACAGGAGGGTGCGACTCCTTCCACTTCCTTGTGGGACAAGGAGAGTGGAGTTCCAGGTGGTCCGTGTGGACTACTACAGAGGCGGGAGGACACTGCCGCTTAGGAGGACAACTGTCATCCGACAGTCCGGTTCGAGTAGGAGTTGTCAGTCCCGGTGCGACCAGGAGCTGCACAGACGCCGTCGAAGTCCGGAGTTGAAGACCGCGCATTGCGCGAGGTATTTTCGCCGAGCAAGCCTCGGGACAAGGTATGATTCCGCAAACCATCCTTTCCTATTATATAGACGTTGACGCGTTTCCTCGGTATGGGTTTGGGGAGAAAATTTTTGTTTCCGCTGCCTTCTCTGTCTCCCCTAAAACCCAACAACAACATCACCCACACACCACTCTATACTGCTGAGATGTTTGTTAATTACACTGAGAATGACTATGATTTTTTATAAGGATCACACTGCAACTATGTACCACCATGAACTAACCAGTGGAACTGAAAAGGACATATGAAGTATGGTTAACCTACATCTATCGAATTCAATGCTGACATATCCATTGAGACGTAGGTTGGTAGCACCCACTATATCTCAGTGGCAATGATTTAGGCTGAATATTGAAGATATTATTTGCCATGGAAGAAGGATGGGGGACAATATTCTTTGCATCATCAACTACACTTCTCAACCACATACTCATACATGTTAGTGGTGATGTTAGTTGTCATTTTCACATAGTTTAAGATTTTTTGTTGATAGACAACCATTCAGATACGAATGATGCTTGAGTCATTAGTTGAAAGTTTGCTTCAAATGCGTTCAACAAATTCTTTCCAGTGAAGCATATCGACACCTCTATTCCATTTTTATTCCTTTACTTTTGACATGGAGGACAATGACAAATTCAAGCTTACGAGGGGAATGGGATCATTCTTCTGTCCTTTTCTCTTTAATCCTTACTTTTCATAAACTATTTGTAATACTTTTTCATCTTAGGAAATAAGGTTATTATTTTAGTCCACTCCTATCTAGAGTAATAATGGACATGAATGGGATAATTTAGTTATGATATATTTTCTTTGATGACATGGTGTCTAGTTCAAAAATATATTATGTGTTCTCATGAATATCATGCAAGTATTTTTGTTGGTTTAAGAGTGCACAAATTTAGGAAGTCAGCTTTAATTGTATCATATAAATAACATGGACTAACTTAACACTATGAAATGTGATATAAAGATGGTGTTTGAGTCTAATCAGATCAAGCAACAAAGTGACATATTATGTGATTTTATGAATACTTTTTAAACCACCTTGATTCATGAGTTAAAATAAGAGTGACATATTAAGGTTAGGAAGAAAATATCTCCAAGTATCATGATCAAATCCACCCTAATTACATTCATCATCACCATAGGATGAATAAGTGATCCAAATTATTTTACTCTTTATTGCTTTTCATAGCATGATAAATATCGTGTATACCATATCAATTTATCATGCATAGAAGGATTCCATATAGATTGCATACCACATTGCATATTGTAGAAGGTGTTATATGTAATCTCCACTTCTATTTTTATCAATTAAGAAAGAGAAAAAATGTATATCCTTACTTATTATACAAAAACAGAGAGAAATCCCAATCATGGACAATTCCACTTGCTAAAATAAGGGTAGAAAAGAAACTTTTATTTGAAAAAGAATTAAAAAGAAGAGTAAAATGATTTATAAGTTCAATAATATACTCTCTCTAAGAAGTAAAGAAGGAGATAGTGAAAATATCTTTATGTACACACGTACCCATATATACTCATCATTAGGATGAGATATCTTTTTCATACATCACACTATCCAAAAGAATAAAACTATACATTAGAAGACATATGTTTTCATTGTAACCATAAATTACGTGCATCATATTTACTTCATTGCATAAATGATATGGAATATTTGTGAATCTCATCTCAAGTTACCCATTCTATCCACCCACTGCTCTACAAGGTAGTCCACCATCATGATTATTCCCCTCATCTGTTATTATCTAAGGAAGTACATTCATTACAGAATTGATTCTTTTTTTTAGAGAAGTGTAGATAGAGAGATCATATGGTGCACTCGACATGTATCCAACTTTCCATGATGTTTTTCTGCTTCAACCTTTTTTATGATTTCATTGATCTTTTGTCTATCTTGTGTTATGTGTATGATTGGTCACTTTTAGATTAGCTATTTTCTCTAGGTTTAGAAAAGACCGGTTTGCATGGACCAATGGATTTATGTCTGCTTACTGGCTTCTTCAACAAAATCCAAGAGTAGTTGATAGGTATTTTCTATATCAAATTCCTATAATAATAAAATGTACCTGATCAACCTGGGCTTTGCATCTTTTTTCAGCAACATGTATTTGATGGTTGCATGATATGTTCAAACTAAAACCTTGGCCCAAATCAAATATTGATAGAATTTTTCAAAAGTGAAAACAACTGCCAACAATTCCTTTTCAATTGTTGTATAATTAAGTTGGGCATCATTTAAAGTTTTAGACACATAATAGATGAAAAAAGGGACTTTATCTCAGCGTTGGTCTAGAACAGCCCCTACTGTGTAATCTGATGTGTTACACATCAGCTCAAAAGAAAAAAAATGAGAGTGGCCGGCAAGACGATCTAATGTCTGGTCGATAAAAGGAAGTGGAAAATGATCTTTTAGTGTGGTGGCGTTCAAGCATCTATAGTCTATTCAAATATGCCACCCATTCACTAATTTAGTAAAAATCAACTCATCATTAGAATTAGTAGTGATCATTACACCCCCTTTAGGAATCACCTGGGCCAGACTAACCCATTTCAAATTAGAGATAACATATATAATACATGCATATAAAAGTTTCACTACCTCTTTTTTCACTACCTTAGTCATGATGGGGTTGAGTCGACGTTAAGGTTGTACTATGGCTTTGGCTCCTTCCTCCAGTTTGATCTTGTTTATATTTTCCACTAACAGAAACTAGGGGAGATCTCCTTTATATTTGCCACTGACCAGCCGAATGCAACACGATGGTTCTTTAGAACCCCAAGCAAATTTTCCTCTTTTTGAACGCTTAGTGAAGATGATATTATGACTGAAAATTTTGATGCATTGTTCATTTGTCATTTTCACTTGCCATTTTGCAGTGATTTTTGTGCACTTTTTGGTCAATTCTCATATTAATTGTGCACGATGTGCTTTTATTAGACTATGATATTTAATTGCATGAAATAATCATTATTTCAATGTTTCTGAATGATTAAATCTATTTCTGCAACTTATGTTCAGATTTTATGCATTTTAGGTGAATGTACGAGGATCTACACAGCTCGGTACTACTGACTTTAGAGTCGGTCGTAGTGATACATGCTCATGTTGCAACAAAAGAAATTGAGAAGACTCAGTAGTATCGACGGGACTGTCAATACTACCGATGATGTTACAACATTTTTGTCAAAGAATTTCAAAGCAACTCAGTACTAACGACAGCAAGGTCAGTAGTACTGACAACTTGATAGGTGGCCATGCAATTAGAGGAGGAGGTAGTACTGACACCATGTCAGTAGTATCGAAAGATCGGGATTAGGCAGATCTGAAGGCTTAGTTTAATCCAATGGTTGAGTTTCTAACTCACCCTAAGTCATGCCTGTGACTGAGGGGAGTTGCGTCCAGACCTAACCATCTCATCTTTTTCCATTGTATGATAACCAAGAGCAAAAGGAGGAGATAACAAAGAAGAAGGATGCAACCTGAATGATGTGTGCACTTCTAGCAGATGGAATTGCAGTCGTAAGGTAGCAAATCGGCACATGTGTGAGAAGGGATTGTTTGAACCATCTACTTCAGGGGTTCTTCATGTTCTCTACTTTTTTTTTCTCCTTTAATGTCTTCGACTATGGAAACCATGAGGGGCTAATCTCCACATTCTTTAGGACCCGGGTGTAGCCCGATTATGCATTGTATTGGACTCTTATGCATTAATTCATCAATTTCTCTTAATTTCTAGATTTATTTCTATGTGAATGAGTGAACTATACATGCTTGATCACCATAGATAGTACTTGGATTGTTAATTGTTTTGAAAAAGGAAAATTAATGGTCAAAACTTCATAGAAATACACGTTCTATAAAACCCTTTGAGAGAGGTAGTTTAAAATGTGAGGAGATTACCAAGAGTATTCTTTAAGGCACATATCTCATAACACAATTGACATGAGAGTGGGGTTGGTATTAGGTTAGGTAGTGAATTACACCGTGAGAGTGGGTAATTCTCACTACATGCTCTTAATCCAGGGGTAAGAGAGATTGTCATTACTATATTATGATTTAAGTGCAATGTTAACTGTGATGAAACCAATATCCTAAGAAATTCACTAAGATTGATAACACAACCAACAATTTAGATTTATTTTTTGTTTTAGATAACTAATCAAATCATTCAAGTTTCTTTGGCCTAAGCTGATTGCACTATAGTTAGTCACATTTTCCTATGTTTGACATCTGGTCCTTATAGGTATATATTACGACGATAGCGTATACTTGCATTTTGAGCATATAGAAAATACCTATCAAGTTTTTGGTGTTGTTTCCGGTGAAACGGTAACTTCAGCACTACGAGTGTTGTAGTCGGCCATTCCAGGCCAACCCTTTTATTTTTCTTTTATTCATTCAAAGCTGAATTTTAATATTTTTATTGTTTCTACCATTAGTATCGTGTTCTCACAACCATTTTTACTATTTGCAGGTACTAGTGCATGGTGCATACTCGAGCCCACGACTACAGACAGTTGTCCACATCAGGCTTAGATCAAGCAGAGCTCCTTTGTAGAAAATGGGAGTATGGAAGACCAGTGGACAAATTTAATCAAACTCCACCACCTACACCTCGACCAGAAGGACCTGAGCCACCGGAGGAGCTTGAGCCATCCGAAATGGGTGACCAAGTAGAAGAACATACAATCTAGGAAAGGATCAAGGCATCTTCTTTAATGGCTCAAAAAGGGCCAATCAAAAGACAAGCCATCAATATCGGCAGCTACAAGATCGATCCAGGGTTGGTTTCATTAGTCAAATCATAGACTTTTCATGGCCACAACTCTAAGGATTCGATGATGCACATCAACAACTTTATTGAAAGTTGCAATATGATCAAGATAGATAGGGTGTTGGTGACTGTCATATACTTGAAGCTAATCCCATCATCATTGGAAGAAAATGCTAAATTTTAGTTTCATAACCCTGATGGTGAGTGCATTGAAATGTGAGAACAAATGATTGATACTTTCTTCGAGTGGTACTTCCCACCACAGAAGACAAATGACATGGTAAAGAAGATCTAAAACTTTAGACAACAAGCTCATGAGTCATATTCTTAGGCATGGGAGAGATTCCAAAACATGTTGTGGAAGGTCCCCCACCATTGCATTTATTTGTTAGGTCAAGCAAAGATTTTCTACTACTGTTTGCATAAGGGACTACACTTGATAGCATAGGAGCATGTTTCTTCCTCAACAACAATCCAGATTGTTGTCATGAAATCTTAAAGAACATGTCTAAGAATCAGATGAGGGGAGATGAAAGAGAGCACCCAACAACCATTAAAGGTGTCGGGGAGTCCAAGGTTATTTCAGCACGAAATGAGAAGTTGGACTTGATTGCTAAAAAGTTGTGCATGAAAGATGGAAATTCTTTAGAAGGGGAAGATGAGGAGTGCAAGTTTGTATGACAACAACAATAATACAGGAATAATGACTATTATTGGAGGAAGGATCCTAAGTTCTCCTGGAAAGATCCCAATAATTTTCAGCAAGACCCATCCCAGGCACATCAAAATAAGCCACAACAAGTTGGTGGTCAACAACAGGACATGGGTCCCAGTAAAATAGACCACATTGAAGAGATTCCTAGAAAGTTGGTAAGACAAAATGAAGTGCTAATCGTCTAGAATCAAAGAGAACTTCAGAACCAAGGAGAGCAGATCTGCAGTATTAAAACACAAATTTCTCATATAGCAACAGAAGTGGCTTCCTTAAAGAAGCCAAGATAGCAAGGGTTCCCAGCTAATACCAATGTACCTTCTATAAATCAACATGTCAAGGTGGTATTACATCACAATGGAAAAAAATTGCTAAACGAAACACCATCTAAATCTGATGCAGGAGAGGCAATAGGTGCTAAAGACAAGGCAGTGATTGTTGATATAGTAGAACTAGATACTGTAGCAGATAAAAAGATAGCAGAGGATGAGGTTGATGACATAGAGAAAGTAAGAAAGAATACATGTGTCCCACCTCATCAAAGGAAAGTGGTAAAGTTGGTATCCTTTCCAAACAGTCTGAAAGCAATAAAGGTTGGTCAACAATTTTAGAAATTTTTAGACAGCTTCAGAAAATTGCATGTCAATATCCCTTTGATTGATGCAATTGAGCAGATCCCTTCTTATGGCAAATGTCTTAAAGATCTGATCAACAAGAAAAGGAGGATAGATAATTCTGAGATGGTAGTTCTGAAAGAGCAAGTCAGTGCATTCATTTTGGGTACATTGCCACCAAAAAGATAGGATCTGGGTTGTTTTAATATATCTTGTTTTATTGGGAAGACAAAGTTTGGAGAGTCCTTATGTGACTCAAGGGCTACCATCAACCTTACGCCCTTGACCACCTTTATAAAGTAAGGTCTACAGGAGTCCAGGAAGAGTAATATGACTATTCAGCAAGCAAACAACTCTGTCGTGAGACCTTATGGTATTTGCGAGGATGTTCTTGTCAAGGTGGACATGTTTTTATTTCCAACAGACTTTGTTTTCATAGAGATGTAGGATGGGCAAGGCAATGAGCTATTACTAGGGAGGCCATTTCAAGCCACAGTTGATATGATTCTAAAGATGGGCAGAGGAAGACTGACATTGGGCAACAAAGATGAGCGATTCAAAATCTTAATGCCCTAGCCTACACATACTGCAAAAGCTAAAGCCCAATGTCATATGCTGCAGTAGGTCCAAGGAAATGTATCATTGTTTCTGGAAAATTCATTTCTTGAGATGGCACATGTGATGACGCAAGTCCACAAAAGCACATTGGGGTGGACATCTTAGACAACACAATGGAGATATCTTTGACAAAGGCAGTGCAACATCCTAATGATGAAGAAGAGGAATTTTGCCCAGCAACAATGGAAGAAGCGACCTCAACCACACTTGTACAAGCATATCCACAACTACCTTTAGAGGCATGTCTCATGAATCTGATAGATGATTATACCAGACACCATTCTTTAGAGGAGTGTGTCTTGCTTCTCAAGACCTTGCCATACTATTTTACCATGCATTTTGAGGATCTGGGACCACCCCCAGCACCATTGGTCCCTTCTTTGCTGAGTCACCCAGAGTTGGAGCTGAAGCCATTGCCACCTCATTTGAAGTATATTTTCTTGGCACTAGAGGAGAAACTTGATAGGTATTTTCTATATGCTCAAAGCACGAATATAAGCTATCATAGCAATATAGGCCTATGAGGCCCAAATGTCAAACACAGGGAAACGTGACTTCAAAAACTAGTATTAACTATAGTGCAATCATCTTAGGCCGACGAAACTTAGAAATAAATCTAAATTATTGGTTGTTGTCCTCAGTCTTATTGAATCTCATAGGATGGTTTCACCACAGTTAACATTGCACTTAAATCCTAATACATTAATGACAATCTCTCCTACCTTGGATTAAGAGATTGTAGTGAGAATTACCCACTCTCACAGTGTAATTCACTACCTAACCTAATACCAACCCACTCTCATATCGATTGTGTTATTAGATAGGTGCCTTAAAGAATATTCAGGGTAACCTCCTCACATTTTTAAACCGCCTCTCTCAAAGGGTTTTATAGAACGTGTATTTCGATGAAGTTCTAACCATTAATTTTCCTTTTTCAAAGCAATTAACAGTTTGAGTACTATCTATGATGATCAAGCATGGATAGTTCGTTTATTCATATAGAAATAAATCTAGAAATTAAGAGAAATTGATGAATTAATGCATACGATTCAAATACAATGCATAACCAGGCTACTCTCGGGTCCAAAGGAATGTGGGGATTAGCCCCTCATAGTTTAAATAGTCAAAGACATCAAAGGAGAAAGAAAAAATGTGGAGAACATGAAGAACCCTTGAAGTGGATGGTTCAATTGATCCCTTCTCGTGTACGTGGAGATTTGCTAACTTTCGGCTACAATTCTATCTGTTAGAAGTGCCTGGATCATTCTTGTTGTGTCCTTCTTCTTTATTATCTCCTAATGCTCTCGATTGTTGTACAATGGAAAAAGACGAGATGATTAGGTTTGTCCTCAACTCCCCTAAGTCATAGGCACGACTTAGGGCGATTTAGAACCTCAACTATTGGATTAAACGAAGCCTTCAGATCTGCCTGATCTCGATCTATCAGTACTACTGACAGGGTGTCAACACTACAAACTCCTCTAATTGCACGACCACCTATCAAGTTGTCAGTAATACCGATCTTATTTTCGATAGTACTGAGTTGCTTTGAAATTCTTTGACAAAAATATTGTAACATCGTCGGTAGTATCGATGGTCCCGTCGGTAGTATCAATGGTCCCGTCGGTACTACCGAGTCTTCTCGATTTATTTTGTTGCAACTTGAGCATGTGTTTGTACCACTGACTCCAAATCAGTAGTATTGAGCTGTGTAGATCCTCTTACATTCACTTGCAATGCAGAAAATCTGAACATAAGATCTTGAAATAGATTAAATCATTCAGAAACATTGAAAATTATGATTATTTGATGCAATTAAATATCACAAGATAATAAAAAATATCATGCACAATTAATATAAGAATTGACTAAAAAGTTCACAAAAGTCACTGCAAAATAGCATGTGAAAATGACAAATAAATAGTGCATCAAACTCCCCTAAGCTTAAATGTTGCTCGTCCTCGAGCAACACACTCTTGGATCTGTTTGAGACAAGTCAGAAAAAGGACAAACTAATATGAATATCATTTCCCAACTATCCCCACTTGACGGTCCCAAATCGGCCTTTATTAATCATTGAACAATTAACTACTCTATACCGACCAGAACATTCATAACAGACATCCACCCTTAGATCAATGAACACTATCAAGAGAGAAGTTAACATCATACTCAATTAGGCATTTGCTTGGTGCATTATGTGATTCCCTATTGGACATTTCTCTTTCCTAACTACCAATCTACTTGGAAGCAGTTCTTCGTATAAAATAGTGAGGAGAAAAATCATATCAGTGGCGTACCAATAAGAGAAATGATAGCATGAAATGGGTGGCTATTGAAGAATCACAAGTACATCCAAATCATTTATGCAAAATAAACTTGATCAACCTATATGAGTGAAAGTGAGAATTGTACTAATCCTAATGCCTACTTTTCTGAGTGAAATGATGCATGAATCAAACAATCTCATCAACTAAATGAGAATAAAGTAAGAAAACAAAACAATGTATCATGTGAATGTCTCCATTTCTTTCAGAAGAGTTAAGAGTGTCCTTTCTCCATCTTAAATATGAAAATTTAACAAACCTTTTCTTTTCATCCTGGCCCATGATTCTCACGTGCTGGAAAATTATGTGTGGCCTTCACTAACATCATTCATTTTTTCCACCTACAGATTTATATCCTTGTACTCAGATTTCTACATAGACTGATATTCACATGATAAATAAATGAATTATATGGAATGCATGTAACATACCTGTATTTTCTTATGCAACTAAAATGATATGCACAAACATTGTTGGTTTTTTTTTTGCATGAAATAAAAGCAAACTAACTATCATGTTACCTATTATGCCATGCAATGCAACAAAATGAAATCATTTTGGAGTACTTGTTCATCTTAAGGTGGTGATTCAATAATGAGTGGAGGATGGGTGGAATCACATAATTAAGAGACAAATCCTTTCATGAAAATATGATATATCCCTCTCTAATAACATGTGAATAGGGTATCCTTAGGATTTCTTTCTTAAATTTCAATTTAAGGTCATGTTAACTGTTTGATAAATTCAAGCTCAAACCCCTTCTTCATCCACATTTCATGAATAATTAAGATGTCCATTCATATTAAATGTCCTTAAGCTGACTTTCCTATACACTTCCTCTAAGTGGTGCAAATCAAGAATTTTACAACCAATATAACACCTTTTAATTTTTCCATTTCATTGCACACAACAAAAGCAATTGACATAGGCATGAACCATGAAATTAAACTCCACTTTTACACTAGATAAATGTGGATCCTACAACTTTTAAATGAAATAAAACTGCTAAACTAAAAAAAAATGTTGAAAATAAAGTTAAAACTAAGGATAGAAATTGTTCCAATTACCCCCCAAAGCTTGAACTTGACTATGTCCACAAAGTCAAAATTCAAACTTAAGAGGTGGAACATTGGTACCAGATCACATGGGTGGTGGTGGATGATATGGCATGGTGGGATCAAAGGAAGGGAACCTCCCCTACTGGGCAACTGCTGCGGAGGTGGTGCATATCTACCAAAGTATCGCTAGTTCCAATAATGATCAAAGATGGATGTTGGTACCCCTCCATCCGTTGCAGACACATGTGCATGTTCTCTTGGTTGGCCAAGAGAAGTTGCTTATTCTCAAATATTGCATGCTGATTGTGGTACAACCATCCTTGCACGTCATGGATACCTACCAATGTAGTCGTCTGCTAATGATGTCCTTGTTGGATCCCTACAATATGCCATACATTCCAGCCATGGAGTATGGGTTTCCTTCTTGTGATGGTGGGGGGAGAAGAAGTAGAGGCTGAATAATATCATGGACAGTTGCGCGGAACCGGCTTCCTCGTGACTAGGATGGTTAGCTCCACCTCTTCCTCTCTTTTTTTATTGTGCTCCTGCAGTTGGTCTTCTGCTTCAACTGCCTCTTCTTCCTCCTCATCTGATAAACTAACCACAGGCAACTACATGATGTGGATACCCTTCAGGTCGAAGACGGCATATGGCATCACTCTCTCCTTATATTGAGTACCTATTGTACAACATGTATATATAGTACTCAAATGAGTATTGACGAGGCCTGACTTCTTGAAATGCTTGAGATAAAGCTTTTGCACAAACTACAGTGGTTTAGTGATGGAGAGGTTGAGGTTGAGGTGAAGAGCAATTGGAGTGATCAACCCTCCAAAATGAATTGGGGGTTTCCTCCCCACCTAGCGCTTGACTCCCATCATGTGTTGTAGAATGAAGGCACCGCAGTCCAAACTCTACTCCTTAGCTTCAGTAGCTTATACAGAAAGTAGAGGTCAACCTGTTGGGTTTTCCCCTGCCCTTGACTGGATCTAGAAAATATGGTGTTGGTGATGAGGCGATGGATAATGTGAGCAAAGGGATGCTCTATTTCATTGATGGATTTGGTATGCCAACTGATGTGTTGGCCCTCCAGTAGCTCAGAAAATAACTCCCATGCCACCAGAAAATTGAAATTGTCGAGGTAGTAGCGGTCCCTTTCAGATGGCCATCCATATACGACATTGAATTGCTACTTTGTCAGGGTGTAATCGACATTGTAGAGTCAGAAGTTGATGATGCCACCCCTCCATCCATCCCCTTGCTCGGGGATGATGAAAACCTCTAGTGATGCCAGGAACTCACAGACGAGATATGGGTACATCAGCCAGTTGCTAAAGAAGGGATGGTTGCCTACCAATCTTTGACGCCCACAGATCATGTGCATGCTTTCGGTGAAGCCAATGGAAGTGATGAACTCACAATTTCCGTACCTTGTTGTACGGATCTCCCACCTTTGTAACTCCTTGTAAATCTTCTTGATGTCGGCATTGGGGTGAGCCATCTCGCCTGGTTTGGGAACCTATTTAAGAACCCCTGCTGACGAAGAAGCCTCACACCGTGATGCCATCTCCAGAGAAAGAGGTTAAGAAAAACGGATCTCGTATGAATGCCTGAATATTCTTGCACACACTTGCTTGGAAGAGGAGTGGAGAAGGTGTGAAGATAATGGATTCACACTCCTTCCTTTTATAGCTGTAACTGCCCTTTTGAGGTCGGGTCAGTACTACCGATGCGGTGTCAATAGTACTAACGTTTGGTTGCAAATCTTCTTGATCAGTGGTACCAACGGTCTCGATTGCTTGAATTTGATGATGCGGATCATCGGTAGTACCGACCCATTGTCGGAAACATTAACACACACACAGATCGATATTACTGAGCATTAGATGCGGTTCATCTCGATCACTTGTGGGTGCTCCCCACGGATTGCTGACATCAACTGTCAGTAGTACTGACTTGGTGATGGTAGTACCGACCAGTTCAAATTCATTCAGTGCTTTTGAGCGGGAACTTGGTGTCTTGAACCTGGGGTGCATTCTTTTGTCGATATTATCGATAGGGTGTCCGTAGTACCAAGTCCTTATCAGATACTCGGCCCTCTTTTCTACAAAAAATTGGTTCTACCGACATTACTGTCGGTAGTACCGAATTGATTTGCTCAAGTTGCACAAATTCCATGTGATATCATCAATAGTAACAAGATGGCGGTCGGTAGTACCGACTTGCACAATCAACTCCATCCTTTTTCCCTATAACCTGGTTGGTAGTATCGGCAAAATGTTGGTACTACCGACTGATATTTTGCCTGCACACCACACAAGATGGATAAAGGTACCTTTTTTTTATAGCAAACTAAGTAAAAATGAAAATAACAACTAAAAAACTACAAATTAGAATGTAAAGAAAATGAAATATGGTTGGGTTGCCTCCCAACAAGTGCCCTTATTTTATTTCATAAGACCGAATATATTAATCCCATGAGATTAGTGAAGCTCCATGAGCTTCAACTCATCTTACTTTGTAATCACTTCTTCCCCAAAATAATGCTTAAGACGTTGGCCATTGACAAGAAATGGCTCAACCCCATTTCTAATCTCCACTGCTCCATGGGGGAAAGCTTTAATCACCTCAAAGGGTCCACTCCATCTAGACCTCAACTTACCATGATGTAGCTTCAACCTAGAATTAAATAGAAGGACCTTCTGTCCTGGAGTGAATGTCCTATGCAAAATATCATGATCATGAACTCGCTTAGTCCTCTCCTTATAAATCCTTGAGCTCTCATATGCATCAAATCTAAGCTCATCCAATTCATTCAACTCTAGCAATCTCTTTTTTCCTGCAATGTCCAAATTGTAGATTTATTTCCTCAGAGCCCACTTGGCCTTATACTCTAGCTCTATAGGTAGATGACAAGACCTCCCATAAACAAACCTAAAAGGAGCAGTACCTATATATGTTTTATAGGCGGTCCTACATGCCCAAAAAACATCATTGAGCAGCATGCTCCAATTAGTCCTATTGGTTGAAACTGTATTTTCCAAAATCTTCTTGATTTCCCTATTAGACACTTCAACTTGTCCTTGAGTTTGGGGGTGATATGGGGTACCTACCCTATGTTTCACCCCATATTTGCTCAACAACACCCCAAAACCACCGTCACTAATTATCAACCTGGGCACCCCAAACCTGTAAACGCTGTGGTCCTTCACAAATCTACATAGCACCTGGGCATCATTGGTGTGGGTTGGAATTGCTTCCACCCACTCAGATACATAGTCCACAACAAGTAATATATAAATATTGGAATTTGAAGACACAAAAGGGCCCATGAAGTCTATGCCCCATAAGTCAAACACCTCTATTTCCTAAAAAATATTCAGAGGCATTTTGTGTCTTTTTGAGATATTACGTGCATGTTGATATGCATCACACTAATGAACAAAATTGTATGCATCTTTAAAAATTGTCAACCAATAAAACCACATTCTAAGACTTTTTTCGTAGTCCTAGAACTAGCATGATGACCTCCTATAGGTAAAGAATGACAGTGTGCCAAAATACTTTGAAATTCACAATCTGGCACACATTTCCTCAAAATACCATACCTACACTTCCTAATCAAGATGGGGTCATCCCATATATAATACCTTAAGAAGTGGAAGAATCTCTTCTTCTCCTGATATTCCCAATCTCCTGGCAGCTCTCCACATGCCAAGTAGTTCACAATGTTTATGAACCATGTGGCTCTTTTCTTTTCATAGAAAAGAGTTGCTCATCAGGGAACTCTTCCACAATGGGTATTCTAATATCCTTTTCATCCACCCATTCAAGCCTAGAAATATGTCCAGCCACCACATTCTCAGTGTTTTTGGTATTATCGACTCCTCTAATTGCATGACTTCCTATCAAGTTGTCCGTCCCACTGACCTTGTTTTCGATAGTACCGAGTTGCTTTGAAATTCTTTGACAAAAATGTTGTAAGATTATCAGTAGTATCGACAGTCCCATCAGTACTACTAAGTCTTCTTGATTTCTTTTGTTACAACCTGAGCATGTGTCGGTACCGACTCTAAAGTCGGTAGTACCGAGCTGTGTAGATCCTCATACATTCACATGAAATGCATAAAATCCAAACATAATCTATGGAAATAGATTAAATCATTAGGAAACACTGAAATTATGATTATTTGATGCAATTAAATATCATAGGATAATAAAAGCAAATCATGCAAAATTAATATGAGAATTGACCAAAAAGTGCACAAAAGTCACTGCAAAATAGCCTGTGAAAACAGCAAATAAATGGTGCATCAATAATGTTGCTCGAGGATGAGAAATATATAAGCTTAGGGGATTTTGATGCATGCACATTATATTGTTATTTAATAGGACAATTTGAGTGATTTATAGTGCATTGATTTTCAATTACATGTGTTTTTTCTCATATTAAGATGAAATGGCAATAGAAGTCCTTTTGCATAACTCTTGTCTCTTTTCCTTAATTTTCATACAAGTTATCATAATTATGTGTCTCATCACTTTGATGCTTTAACTTTATGTTCTGTGTTGACTAAAAGCAAAATTTGGTGCTATCAATACTATCTTAGTGCTACCAACAAGTCTCGCCCAACAAAAATTCAACAAAGCTATAAAGACATCTTGATGCTATCAAAACATCTTCATTGCTTTTGAGAGGACAAATCGGTGTGGTTGAGACCACTCTCATTAGTAACACCATTGATGCTCAAAAAATGAAATGAACACTAATTTGATACCTCAATGTTATCGAGACACATCTTGGTGGTACTGACATTCAATACAAGAGCAGTGCAAAGTCAACACGATGCTATCTACACTTAATTTGGTCATACTAACCTAGTTCCAATCGTACAAGGAAATAGAGAGCTCTATGTTACCAAAGCAAAGTAATCCTACCTAGTTACAAAATAGAGACATATTGTATTATTATACAAAATATAATATTTAGATCTATTAGTAGGATAATTTATTATGACCTCAGGGATTGAAACTATGAGACACACACCCATGACGGTTGTGCATAGAAACTGAGGTGAGGAGAAAGAGAAGGAGCTGATGTAAACTAGTAATCTCAACAACTTTGGAGGGCGGTTTGACAACCAAAATGCTACCGGTTAGTGCTCAAGTTTGAAGAACATCTCTATTGACAACGTTCATCGATTTAAATCCATGTTTTCCTTCGTTTATCATATTTTTTATATTCCTTAGGAAGCAAGAGTATCCTAGTACCAATTTCTACATGACAATATTTATTTAAGAATTATGATGATAACTTATTTTGATTTACCATGTTCATGCCTGATCAACCTAAATTATGCTACAATTTTTTAAAAACTGTGAGCGACGTTAATAATGGGAAATATTATCCTCATGATAATTATAACACATTGCAAAAGAGGTCTAACAATTTTAAGGTTTGATATCCAAAATGAAATCTAATGTGTTTGATCTTCTGTATCAGCACTATGAAAGTGGGCTTGTAATTAGAATGAATAGTACATTACACTGTAAAAGTAGGTAATATTGGCTAAAGATGACTAGTTCTATAAAGTAAAGTAGTTTATTTGCAGATAAGGATAAATCATGTATGTATTGATGTCATGGTGAACCCTATAATAGTTAAGAATTCATCTTTCTATCCACAACTCAAATCAATTCATTGTTTTGTTAATTTGAATTCTTTTCTTAAACAACCGAATCAAAGTTTTCTCCATTCTCTCTGATTGGTTTCTACTTAGTAGTAGTTTCTATCTTCACAATTCCCCATGTTTGATAACTTGGGACTCGACAATCCTATATTACTTGACACATGCACATTTGTTTACACACCACTTTTGTGTCATCCTTGCTTCTCATGCACATCTTATCAAATTCCCTACCTCTAGATATGGCCAAGCATCACTGACATCCTAAGATCACAGATCACAACTAACACATCCTCTTTTCCAATTTTAATTCAAAACACCACTTCATTGCCACAATCTGCGATAAGCCATGTTTAAGGATTTCCTGAAAAATAATGAAACCCACAAATCTACAAGAATGAATACAATCCAACATTAGGGTACATAGAATGGAAATTGAGCATGTCACTACTCCCTAATTGGAAAAGAGAGTTAATGGGGCTGTGAAGAGAGGGGGGATGAACTTTTAACATCAATTTTTGTGAATATTTATGCCTCTTTTATTTAGGAGTTTATTTTCTAATGCACATAATGATCATAAAACGTTACAATCATGGACTTATTTTCCCAACTCTTTCTAATGAATTTACCTTCAAAAAATTTAGGAATTTCATTCTCAATATCAATAAAGCTCTATTGATAGACAATTGACCTTCAGTTTAATAATTTTACATGAAGGAGATATCAAGGAAGAGAGAGAAAGCAAGTTAACTTAGTTGACCTCTAATGTTAGTTCAAATATGAGTCAAGCAAATGGTTTTATAGATTGCCCATCAAGCTACCAAACTAGTTGACCTTCAGGTCTTGATTCACCAATTTCATATTCTACCAAAGCTACATACCTCAAGGCTGAGCATCATCTGCTAAAACTTAAGTAACTAAAGCAAAACAATCGAGCTCTCAATCTTGATAGAAAGATGATCGAGTAAAGACCTATAGAGATATTGTGCCAAAGCCTCCTATTGACTTCAATTCAATCAATCCCAAGAAAATAATCAAGTTTAAAGAAATGCATAAGTCTTAGTCAACTCAGACAAACAATCTCTCAGAGTAAAACTAGTTATAGGTTAATCACTCACTATCAATTGACCAAAAGGTCATTTTCCAATCGAGATCCAAAGTTTGACTGCCTAAAGCTTGGGGTGAATGCCAAGTGAACCAATCATAGGTTGACATGAGGCTGATCATACCCTATAAACAGGGACACAATGTGTTACATTCAAGAGATCTTGTCATTTGCAAAAATGTTGAAATGATGTTGTGGAGCACAAGAACAAAGTCAAAGGCTATCAACCTCACGAGAGCAATCGAACTCCTAAACTTTGCTACCAACCACTTCCATCATCAAGATCTATAGATCCATCTTGACCAAGTGCCACCAACCAAAGGAAAGAAAACTAACAACCTACAAGGTTGATTGGATAGATCAATCAACCTATTAGGATGATATACATGTTAGTCAAATTCAACCGAAAGGTGGGTAGAGCGAGCTGCCAACTTGATCTGCCAGTGTATGGACCTCTTCCCGTTTCTCTTTCTATTTCATTATTTTCTTTTGAGCACCATGGCTTGTTCATGTTGTAATTTGTTTCTTTCTTGCACCATGAACGACTAAACTCACTAACTTGGGTTGTGAATAACCACCAGGCCATCTCATTCATGTAATCTTTCCTTTTTATGTTTAATACATATATTCATGTATTTTTTGTATACCTCCTATTTCAAATGCATCGCTTGTTTGATTATCTACCTTCATATGATGTCTAATTTAAATTATCTCAAGAGAACAAATTCAGAAAGATCTAGAGTTTGGATTAGTAATGAGCCATGAGAGTGAGGAGCTTCTATAGCAAAAGTTATTTGTCTATTCTTGATATGTGAGTTACCATCTTGAGAGAGAGGTGTCTTTAGATTAAAACAATCATCCTGATCTCGAGAGAAGAAAGGTGTTAATTATCTCTTATGCCTTATTGAAAAATATGTTGAAAATATATAAAATAGAAGAGGAATGTTTTGTATTATTGAGGCTGGTCTGAATGGGAAAACCTAGTGCAAGTTCCCTTTACCATAATCACAACTATATTTTTTTGGTTTGAGTTTTAAAACTTAGGTTTACTATTTTGAGTAGGTCAATTCGTTCCTTAACTGAAACACAAATTTCACCCTTTTTGTTTGGCTAAGGTAAGGTAATGCTTAGTTATTACGTCATTGTTTCTCCTTATCGGTGTGTTCAACCTATTATTACTACAATAGACTCCATATTAAGTTGTGGACGTCTCTTGAGAATTAATTTAAAGTCTGTACCTTCAACCAGGCAATTGTTTTACACTTTTGACCCACGTTTAAGGGCAATCATGAACATCTCGCCTCAAATCTACTTGAGTTTGATTTTTATTTCTTTATTTTTCTTCAAATGGTTTTCAAGCCTAGTCTAATGTTATCATTAGCACATTATATTTTATTTGGGTGGTATGCCCCAATTACATAGAGAGGGACGCCAATGAAGTGATTAGGGAGATAAAGGGGTGACACCTCAAACTAGGGTTTGGCACAATTGGCATTTTATTTTTGTTATGGTGGATGGGGGGTAAGAATATGGAAGAAAAAGTGTAGAAGATGCTTTAGATCATGTGAAACTACTTGTTTATATGATTCATGCATAAACTTATTCTTATATTTATTCCATAGAAATAATTACATGACATGGTATTATATGACAAGCTTATTGTTATGATTCACTAATTTGTAGGAGGAACGTCACATTTGATCACCATAAGTCCAATACAACTTGTTATAGTTTCTAGGAACATGATTATGGGGTTCTTATGATGCATAAGATGAGTTGTAGCCATTGATTAAATTTTACAAAGATGGTCACAATGAGATTTCACTTTATTGAAGGGGGTGATATGATAAAACCTAAATACAAATGCAACATGAGTTTGAAAGTGTAAAAAAAAGTTAAGGTAAATAGACAATCACTTGATTAACCTAAATAATGATTAAAACATGGGAAAAATGAAGCTTATTCCAATTGTAATACTATGTTAAAAATACATGATGTGATGTGGAAGCATCCTAACATTGTAGTTTATTTCATTTAACAAAATGGAAAAACAACAAGAATGAGTGTTGATGAGAAAATTCTACTACTCACCCTCCACCTGAAAATTAGATTTTTTTTCTTGTCTGCAAACAAATACTAAACTCAAGATGGAGGGGAAGAAGAATGTTGTTAGAACCAAAACTTGTGGTTTCTACCTTGCTACAACTGATCATCTTGACATGGATGTTGACTTCTATGACATGATTTTTGATACCCAACCAATATTCCCATGTAGGCTTGTGGTTATAGGTACACTATATCCTGGATCCTAAGAATAATACCATGCATAATAAGAAGAGCATGAAGGAGGGTACTTCCCTCCAAGTGGTTAGTAGGTATCTAGGTACCCGATGGTGCTTGTGCCACAAATTATGGGCATACTACATGTATCATATGCAATTGAGCCGATGTCCATGTCATTATTAACACTTCATGTGGGTTTGTGCATCCTCATTCAACCCTAAGAGACCCTCAACATGGTACAAAAATAGAGAGGTACCTGAAGGTGTGGGGCACAATATTGGTAGATATCTGATACTTGATGAGATAGGCAAGTGGAGGTATATTTGGGGTTGGAGTGTCATCATTTTCATATATAGAGGTAATACATTTTTGATTTACATAATCTACTAGATCCTCACCCTCAATAAGTGGGAACTCTATCGTATAGAACATTGCATATGTTTTGAGGTTAGTGAGATCATATAATAAGTTCCTTAATGCAAAGTGAGCATGTGTGGGGAGGGTGAGTGAGTTTAGGTTGTATTTCAATAATAAATATTAGATGTCCTTCTCCATAAATTTATGAATGAAACTAGATGTTGGAAGGTTTGGGATGTAAATCCAGGTGCTACTTATTATAGTTGGGAATGCAATTTGTTTCTATCCCATGTAGGTGGTAATGAAGAAAATAGGACCAACATGTATGAACTATTAGTGGTAGGTCCTAGAAATGGATTTGTGGAAATGATCAATCAGTAGGGCACCCGGTTGTATGGCTTCTTGTGAATGATACACCATAGACAACATATATTTTGTCCAATTTCCTTGTGTGGAGATTTGAGTTAGAATTTATATGAAAGAATGGGACATATATATCTCACCATGGACTTGTTAATGTGTCTCACTTTTGTGCCATCCTAAATGAGGACAATAAGCTTGATATTTGATCCCAAAATTTCCATCAACATACTTGGAATGCTCATAATTATGGTTATTATAATCACACTACTCCTTACAATCAAAATAAACATCAAGAAAAATAATTGAGAGGTACTCGGCTTCCAATGTATGTTACTCACCAAACATACTAAAACAATATCTGAGAGTACTCATCTCCTTTCGCCATAAAACATAATGAGCTTGGGTTCTACAAGAGGTTATTTGTTGCAAGGCCTTCCATTTCTCTTTGAAGGTAAATCTCTCTAATGGTACAAGGTCTTGAAGCATGAAGACCTCATTGGTTGGCTGCCCTTGTCTAAAGCTTTTGTCAAAAAGCATTTTCCCAATTGAGAAGATCATTCATTGTAGAAACAAGATAACCAACTTTATACAAAAAGTTGGGGAAAATATGTATGAAGCATGTGAAAGGCACCCAGAATATCAGAGGGATTACCCTGACCACCAATTTGATGATGGGTATCTAATTACACTACTAAAATAATGGTCTATAGCGTCGGTTTTTTTAAGCCTGTAGCGTCACTTTTTAATCGATGCCTAAGTGGCCATCGCTATAGAATTTGCTCTATAGGGTCATTTTTTTGACCAAATAAAACCGACCTTATTGAGTAAAAACTGATCCAAGAGGCTGTAAAAAACCTGACCCAAGCAAGAAAGAAGAGGTTGTAAGGTCGGTTATTCCTAAAAAATTGACCCTAGAAAGGTCTTGTAAGGTCGATTATTGCAAAAAAACTGACCCTATAAAGCAACAGAAGTTTTCTCAGTCGAGAAATACGTCGACCAAGAGGATTTCGGTTGAGAAAATTGTCGACCAATAAAGTACTGTCTTAAGCTTCCCAGATCCTATAAGGTCGGTTTTTCGTAAAAAAAACCGACCCTAGAAAGGACCTGTAAGGATAGTTAATTAAAAAAAACTGACGCAAAAGTGTAACAAAAATGAGCTTTATACCATTGCCTCTAAGGTCGGTTATTCCTAAAAAACTGACCCAAGAGAGTACAAAAAATGAGCTTTCTTATCCTAGATCCTATAAGGTCGGTTATTCCTAAAAAAATTGACCCAAGAAATCTATAAGGTCAGTTTTTTTAAATAACCGTCCCTAGAGGTTAAAAAATCGATATATAAAGCAACATAGGTACTGTAAGGTCCAGTAACTTGCTCGGTCGAGAAATTTGTCAACCAAGAAAGTTACTGTCTTAAGCTTCCCAGAGCCTATAAGGTCGGTTATTCCTAAAAAACTGACCCTATAGATCTATAAGGTCAGTTTTTTTAAATAACCGACCCTAGAGCTTACAATTTTTTTTAAAGAAAAATTCTGCAGAACAGAAATCTTCAAAACAATAACCTGTAGAACATAAATCTACTTTACAAAGATCAAAACCTACAATAGAAAGTAGACTTGCAAATGCAATGATGCAAGCCAGAAATTCATTCCAAAGCCACATTTGCTAGCTTTTATGTCCAATCCTATTCGAATTGGATAATTTCCAAACCACACACATTCATAACAAAAATAATTCATATATCATTTAGTTGAGACATTTCATACACATAGCACATCATAACATTCAAAAAATGATAGATTGCAAATCTGAGATGATATTAAAATTCAAGTCAGATACAAAAGTAAATTTGAAAGAGTTCCAGAACCACATACATAAATGGAGCTGACATATGCATTCAATCCAATGCTATATTGACTTCATTTAGAAAAGCATCTAACCACTCTTCTCGGAATCCATTTAAATCCTCAAGTGTAAAAGGCTGAGTTGTAAAGATTTGCAATAGAAAATGCACATGATAATATTTTATAAAATGACTACAACTCACTTATAAATTTATGATGTTATTATTTATTACCTGGTCTATAATCTGAATGTCATGTGATGCTTGTTTGACAATAGTTTACATATATTTCATTACATAGTAGCCACAAGCCCAGCCAATATGTTTTATAGGACACTAAAAAATAACAAATTATACTTAATGTTAGTAAACTACTATAAATAGAGTTAAGACTATAAGAGTTGACATATAAGACTAAGCGGCCGTCAAAGTAGCTACCTTGACATTTTTCAAAGTCAATGTCTTTAATTTTGTGGGTATTTGTCCTCCACCTTCACGAAAATCATTTATACCCCTATCAATTAAATAATTACGATAGTTGGTAAAATAAAAATTCTAAATAGAAATATCATGTTGAAGCATAAAAAATGACTAAATTTATGCTTACTCCATAGTTGGCAATTTCAATTTGTGGCCCCTTGTTAATTTTCCCATTGGGTCAAGATAATAAAGAGTCATCAATTTTGGGACAACCACCAATAACTCCCTATGTCTAGATCTGAGTAAGAATAAAACAGACATTAAAATAAAGAAATTTATTCATTATTAAAATTATATTGAATAATAATACTTACTGGACATTAAAAGGAATTAGAATAATTTCCTTTCCCGTACTAACAAAATATTTGAATGCAGTAGAGAAGTACTCATTCACATCCTCAATATGTGTCTCCACTTAACTAGTGACTGAAGGAACTAAGAATCCAACATTCTTTATATCAAAGTTTATGACCTCAGTATATAAATGGCTATATAACATTTGTAATCATTTCATTATATAGAAATAAGTTTAAAATGTTTATTGGAATTTTCTATATTGATGGATCCTTACCTTATCCATACTTCTAATATCAAAGTATTTAGCCAATCATACCGGAACAACTCTATAGAAAATATAATTTTCAAAGTCCCTCCGGGTTGCATCAAATGTTAAATTGATCAACATTTGTGATCCCGAGCTTTGGTTGGCTAAATATCGACACAAACATTTACATTTACTTCCCAACTCATTGAATGTGGATTCTAGAATAAAAGATGGTTTGGGCATAGGAGGATGACTAGTAGAATTTTTACTTTTTGGTTTACAAACCTATGAATTAAATTACATACTTATATTACACGAGTTCATATATGTAGTCAAATATGAAAAACATGGTAGAATTCAGGTATACCTTGTCATTGATAACCAAGTGTCTAGGCCAACCCACCATAGCACCTTCTGCTTCTTCAACTGTATTGTATTTAGGATTATATATGGGTAGTGGTTTGTCCGCCATTCCGTCATATACAAGATGGATGGACACCCGACAAATGTCATCAGTAATTGGTTGGCAATGCAATGTACCACCAAGGTTGTATACCTTGCTTGCTGCCACAACATTATATTCTAGAACCTCCACTGCAAGTTTACAGTTCATACCAACCTAGAAATGAATATATAAGTTATATACGAAGCGATAAACCAGATACCTACTACAACTATATATATATATATATATATATATATATCATACTAATAACACAACATATAGAATAAACTTACTACATATTGTTGTGGTGGGTCATTGGGAGTGCTCCCATGACCTTCTACAACTGGAGCATGGGCTTGTACCTCATCCTCTAAAAGACGCACAGTTTGAATAGGTTGAGAAGGTTGACTAGGCTGAAATGAAGACATTATTTCTTTTACTTTATGTGCTAATAATGCTTCAACTTCCTCTTATGTAAGACCTCATGTACGACCTCTTTTAGATTTCAAGGGGCCAAAATAAGACTTGAATCCTATGCCAGCTCCTAATCCCCTAACATGGCCAGGATGCTCCTTCATACCAAGAGCAACTGATAGTTCATCCATGCGGTCAGTTGGGATGAATTTTCCTTCCTTCCTTTTCGCATGGAGATCAATCTATTCATATATAATAAAAATATTAAATCACAATCAATTAGATATAAATAAATAATAGTTTTTGGGATTTATTATTTACTTAGTTGGGATGAACTTACCATCTTTTGTGCCACCTCCTTAGTTGCCAGGTTGGGAATTTCACCTGCTTGATTTTTTCTTGCATCAATCCACTACAATTGTCAGGGTGGACGCTCAACTTGAGTTGTACTAGACTCTTCTCCAGAAGAGAGTTGCTTCTCTTATAATTGGCGACGGAAGGCATAACCACCGGGCCCCAAGTGATGGTCATGTATATTTGTTGCCCGTCTTGCCTTTTGGGCCTCGTGAATAGTCTGATCATTTATAATAAGGATATTGAAATTTAGACTTAGGCAAACATATATAAAAAGATTCACCTCCTTAATTGTATAAAAAGATTCATATAGTACATCACAATCTTTATTACCTGAAACTCTTCTGATTTCCTAGATGCAACAAATCTTTCCCACACCTCAGGATCTATAAAAATATATAGATATGTTGCTTTCTTCTTTTGTTTAGGATTATCTATAAATCCCCTTTTAAGATATGTCTTAAAAGCCCTCCATCATACACCACAACGTTGTAGCACTTTTTTCTTGTGATCTTTTTCATTTAGATGAAAAACACCCTATACATACAAAAGAAGCAATAATGTTATTTTAATAAGGATATGTCTTTCCTAGAAAACTAAATTAGAGAATCAATAAACAAAAAATATTAAAATAATATCACTTCAACTGACAAATATATCTTTCCATAGGAGGTCTTTTAAGGCATTAGAAACGTCATGCCAATTTTCTATATCTATTGCCACCTTACTGTGCGCGGTCGCCCCTACATAATGCTTAAAAGCACTAGCATGTTCCCCAATAAGTGCTCATGTGACATCAAACTAGATTGGCAATTTCTCCCCTTTAGCCATGAGCTCCTATAGCCTACGTATCAGTGTGGGACCTCTAAATTTCTTAGCATCACCACTACCATCCTCATGGTGCTCATGCTATGAATGTTCATCTTCACTTGCCATTTTAGAACAACCTACACGTATACATGATAAAAGAAACATAAGTGATAATAAAATCACAAGTGGTGATATGATATATATTTAAAATATTGCGTTCTTGAATGATAATAAAATAAATAATTCAAAGAATACATGCCTCTAGTATTGGTTGAGTTGTTAATCAAGTAAAATTCCTTCAGCATGGTCTTGACATTTATAGTATTCTTCGGTGTTAACTTCAACATTTACACTTGGCAAACCAACTGAGAATGGGCTAGAATCATCATACTTTTCATAGTATTCTTCTTAATTTATAGGATCTATAGTAAAGTGTATTTTTCCATGAATAACGACAGACCCATTTTTATTTGTCGGGTCATCAATATAGAATACTTGTTTTGCTTGGTCTGCCATGATGAATGGTTCATCTTTCTCACCAATCTTTTCAAAATTCACCACTGTGAAACCCAACTCATCCACTAAAACTCCTTCGTTGTTATCAACCCAATTACACCTAAAGATAGGAACTCTGAAATTTGTATAGTCCAATTCCCATATGTCCTCAATGACGCCGTAATACGACATCTCAGCTTCGCGTGGTCTTTTATCTTTCACACTAGAAAAATACAACGAACAAGCTTGAACAATGACCCCACTATTTTGGACTACACTACTTTCATCTTGACGCTTTGTGTAGCATAAAAATCCGTTTATGTCATATCCTTCATATGGCATGACATCCATTTTTGGCTTAAAGATGAGCCATTTTATGTTCTCAGCAACATTATTCGGTGATTCAGATAGTTTATTAAAGACTTTCTCTTCAAACCACCTAATAAATGTTCGATTATGCTCTCTTGCAAGCCACATTGAACTGGATCGCGGATGATTTATCTTGATAAGATCAGTGTGTTATGTGATGTAGCTACTAACTTCATTGATGTTGTGTAACTTATACAAATGTGCTTGTTCCCACAACTCATGACTAATACCTTTCACTCGTGCTCCTAGAGTTCCTTTTCTACAATAAGATTCAGTGTTATGGGAATTTTTGAGATCACTAGAAGCTTCATTGCAATTCAAAAAATCATTGCAAAAGTCCATCACCTCCCTATCCACATAACCCTCAATAATACTCCCTTCAGGACGATAACGATTCCGAACATCACCTTTAAAAACACGCATGTAGAAATGGATACATCCAGTGTAAGAAAATTGGGCCCAACATCTTCACCTCCCTTGTTATATGTAATACAAGATGAACCATGATATCAAAAAATGAAGGAGGAAAGTACATTTCAAGCTGACACATGGTAAAAATTATATATTTTTGTAATTTATCGAGAGTATCAGGATGTATCACTTTGTTGCATATATTATTGAAGAAGAAATAGAGTCTTATGATTGCAAACCTTACATGCTTCAGCAATATAGATCGAATAGCCACAGGTAAAATTTATTGCATTAAGGTGTGAAAATCATGAGATTTGAGACCTATCAACTTCAGATCCTTCTTTGATACCAATCTATGAATATTATAAGAGTATCTTTGTGGAACCATAATATTATACAAGCACTCACAGAAAATATTTTTCTCCTACTTTGACAAAGTGTAACAAGATGGTGGTAAATATGTGTTGCGACCCCTGATCTCTACTGATAATTCTTTTCTTATACCCATTAATTATAAATATTTTCTCGATTTGATGTCGTCTTTAGTCTTTCCTGGTATATTCAATACCGTACCAATGATGCTATCACAAACATTTTTTTCAACATGCATGACATCAATGCAGTGTCAAATTGACAAGAATCTCCAATAAGGAATATCCTAGAATATTGACCTCTTCTTGTATAGAGATTTGTCACATGCGAGAATATGACTACTTGAACTCTTTCCAAATTCATTAACAATATCTTTCACCCTGTCATATACAACATTTCCTGGTATAGGTTTAGGAGCACTTCGTTCCTCAGTTGATCCATTAAAGGTTTTGTGTTGCCTTCGATAAGGATGCACTTGTGGGAGAAATCTCTGATGACTAAGATATACAATTTTGCCACCATGTTTCAGTCTGATTGAATCAGTATTTTCCTCACAAATAGGACATGCTTTGTATCCTTTTATGCTATATCCAGACAAATTTCCATAAGCTAGAAAGTCATTAATCATGCAAAACAACATAGCACACAAACTAAAGATCTCTTCACGTGAAGCATCATATGTCATAACACCTTCTTCCCATAGTTTCATTAGGTCATCAATTAGAGGTTGAAGGTAAACATCAATGTCATTTCCTGGTTGCTTGGGCCCTGATATCAATATTGACCACATGACATACTTATTTTTCATACACAACCAAGGAGGAAGATTGTATATAACAATCATAACATGCCAAGTGCTATATTGGCTGCTTAATGTACCATAAGAATTCATTCCATCTGTACAAAGTCCAATTCTTAAGTTTCTTGGTTCTTTACCAAATTGAGGGTATAATAAATCAATTTTCTTCCATTGTGGTGAATCAGATGTGTGTCGTAGGACGCCATCATCATTGGCCTTTAACTCCCCTTGCTAAGACAAATTTTGTGCATCTTCAGTATTAGCAAATAAGCATTGAAATCGTGGTATTATTGGTAGATACCACATCACCTTGGTAGGAGAGACTTTTTTAGCCTTAACTGAATTTGTGGTCTTGTACCTTGACGCACCACATTTTAGACAATTTATCAAATTACTATAGTCCTTTTGAAATAACACACAATCATTTGGACATGAATGAATCTTCTTAGCCTCCATTCCCATTGGGCACATTATTTTCTTTGCTTGATATGTTGAAATTGGAAGCTCGTTGCTTTTAGGAAGAATTTCCTTTAACAAAGATAATAGTGAAGTGAAACTCTTATCGCTCCACCGGTTTTGAGCTTTAAGAGTATAATCGCATCATAGCACTCAACCTCGTGAACTTAGTACAACCCTTATATAATGGTTTTTCAGCATCATGGACAATGTTTGCAAATAGAGAAGGTGGATCAATGACATTATCCCGACAACTACGTAGCATCGCATCAACCATATCATCCTGAATCGATTCATCCTGAATCAGTTCATCATTGACATTATCATCATTATATATATCTTCTATGCCACAACTATTAGTATCGACATTTTCTGATCCATAATTAAATTTCTCTCCATGCCAATACCATTCATTATAACCTTGTATGATCCCATTGCATATGACATGATTCTTAATTTCCTCAACAGTATCAACTTTCAAATTGTTACCACAATTTCTACATTGATAATAGAACCTATCTGTAGGTTGTTTCCTATGTTCCTCAGCAAATCAAATAAATTCATCAAGACCTTTGGCAAACTCTGGACTGCAACGGTTCTTGATAGACATCCGACTTCGATCCATTTTCTAGATCACATTACAATTAATTATAAAAGTGATCATTTAATATTGATATTATAAGTTGTAAGTTTTATTGATAGGGAGTTAATTACTTTTATACTAAAGTGTACCACCTATCCCATTTTTGAATATTTAATCTCACTAGTAATTGTATAATGTATGTTTAGTTTTCAAGAAAATTTCAGCAACATTTCCCCTAAGTTCTCCAAGTACATCGATGTAAATCGCATATAACCACCCACATATGTACCTAGAGAACAAATGAGGAAATACTACTAAAATTTTCTTCAAAACTAAACATACAAATACACTTACATCATAAGTGAGATTAAATATCCAAAAACAATCCCAGATCGGGGACTATCTAAAATTTACTCCTAATGAGTAAATTTTGAATGAGTTTCTAAGTTAATGTATAAATGTATTATTGTCATATTTGTATATTAATTTAAACATCATGCATTGATGATCTCATCTATAAACCCTAAAGTGTCAATCTGGGACTACACAATTTCTATCATCATATTTCTAGAATGTATACAATGATTACATATGTGACTGATAATAAAATGTTGATATGAAAGAATACATATTTTTATTATTGGTTGGGTTACTAGTCAAATAAAATGGAAAAACAATGTAACTGACCTGAACCGCCAAGATGAAAATGAGAGAAGATTGTGGGCAGTGGAAGGTGCACAAGTGGAAAAGAGTAAGAGGATGACCACTGAGCACCAAAGCTTCTGTGAGTAAGAGGATCGATCACTGGTATTGGATTGTCCTGTCGATCAGTTAAAGACATGTAGTTGAAGAGACGAGGGTTCAGTATATGTGGGCTGAGGAACTACAACAAATTTAGGTAAGAATAAGGTGAATTCTGGCACTACTCTATGTTAGCTGTGGGGGGAGAATATGAGTCGATCTGCTAGCAAATCATTTCTCCTTCTCCACCCTCTATTCCCCCAATGCCAGTGTCAACCTGATCAGTTGGAGATGGCTGCTCTGGCCATGCCTCTTGCAGATCCCTTCGGGCACCGACGGTAGTTGGTCAGATGAACGGGTCGACAGTCGATCTGCTCTGGCGGTGGGGGAGCTTGTGCGGGAGAAGAGATGGTGCGAGGAGGTGAGCTTGCAGCGGTAGTTAGGTCTAGAGTGCTGGGCATCGTAGATGGTGGTTGGGGCAGCAGCACGGTGGTCGGTGATAGAGCGTCAATGGCAGAGAAAATGAGCAGACCTTGCAGCTTGTCATTGTCGAGGAGGCGACCCTTGCAGCACTGGAGGCCGTTGTCGTCGTCCAAGGAAGAAAGGATAGAGTGGTTGGGTGGCGATAATAAAACGAAGAAGCAAAAATAAAAAACAGTGATACTCAGATCTTGGGTTGCCTCCCAAGTAGCATCTGGGTTTTACATCGCTGGCTCGACGAAGTTTTGATTTTGTTATGGTGATGTTGTGGGGACTCGGATCTCAATGGTTTGTCTCAGAATTTTGTCAGCTGGAGTATATTATTTCTTCACTCTATGGCCATTGACTGTCCTCTCTCCTCCATTGTCATCAAAAATTATGATGGCTCCAGTCGGATATATGTGCTTGATGGTAAAAGGCATAGACCACTTTGTACGAAGTTTCCCGGGGAACATTTTGAGTCTGGAGTTGAAAAGAAGGACTTTCTCTCCAATAGTGATGTCTTTCCTATTGAGATGACCATCGTGCCACATCTTGGTTTATTTTTTGTAGATCCTGGCACTTTGGTATGCGGTCATTCTGAGCTCCTCTAGTTCTTGCAACTGGAGTTGCTTGTTTTCTCCAGCGCTTTTAAAATCAAAATTCAGTTGTTTAATAGCCCACCAGGCCTTATGTTCCAGTTCAACTGGAAGATGACATGATTTCCCATATACTAGACAGAATAGGGTTGTTCCAATCGGTGTTTTATAAGTTGTGTGGTAAGCCGAAAGGGCATCGGGAAGCTTGATGGACCAGTCGGTATGATGTCTATTGACAGTTTTCTCTAAGATTGCCTTCAGCTGTCTATTCAAAACTTTGACCTGACCACTAGTTTGTGGATGGTAAGGTGTGGCAACTTTATGGTTGACTCCGTATTTCTTTAGGAGGGTTTCGAAGCTTCATTCTAGAAAATGGGTCCCTCCGTCGGATATGACAGTTTGAGGGACTCTGAATCTGGGGAAAATGATATCTTTAAACATCTTAATGACAGGTTTTGAATTGCTGGAAACTGTGGGTATAGCTTCTACCCATTTTGAGACATAATCCACAGCGACCAGTATGTAAGAAAATCCATATGAAGAGGGAAAAGGGCCCATGTAGTCTATTCCCCAAACATCAAAAAGTTAGATTTCTTACCACATAGTGATGAGAGACATTTAATTCCTTTTAGTTATACCGCCAGAAAGTTGACATTTACTGCATGATTTTACAAAATCATGGGAATCTCTTGCTATTGTTGGCCAAAAGAAACCCGATTGTAGAACTTTCAGAGGGGTCTTTTTTCGAACTCATGTGTCCCCCAGTGGGGCCGGAACGACAATGTTCTAAGATAGGAGTAATCTCTTCTTCAGGTAGGCAGCGACAGAAAAGTTCGTCTGCACATAGATGAAAGAGATAAGGTTCGTCCTAGTAGTATTGCTTAACATCATGGAAGAATTTCTTTTTGCCGTGGTGAGAGGCAGAAGGGTGGATGATTCCTGTAGCCAGGTAGTTCACTATGTCGGCATACCAGGGGAATCCAGTGGTAATTTTCATAAGCTGATCATCAGGGAGGGAGTCTCGGATAGGTACTTTATCATCATCCTCGATTTCAATGCGGCTGAGATGATCATCGACGATGTTTTCCACTCCAATTTTGTCTTTGATTTCTAAATCAAATTCCTGAAGCATCAACACCCAGCGGATAAGTCTGGGTTTCACATCTTGCTTCTGAATTAGATATTGTATGGCAGAGTGGTCAGTGTAGACTATGATCTTTGATCTGATCAGGTAGGATCGAAATTTCTCGAATGCATAGATGACATCTAAGAACTCCTTTTCTGTAGTATTGTAGTTCTTTTGTGCTTCATCAAGCGTCTTGGACGCATAGTATATTACATAAGGCTTTTTGTCAATTCTTTGCCCTAACATTGCTCCTATAGCATAGTCGCTAGCGTCACACATTATTTCGAACAGTTGTGACCATTGAGGTGCTCTCAGAATGGGCGCAGAGACTGGGCGTTCTTTAAGGTTGTGAAGCTTTGTAAGCATTCTTGGTCAAAATTGAAATCGGTGTCCTTGGTCAATAAATGGGTCATGGGTTTTGCTACTTTCGAGAAATCTTTAATGAATCTTCGATAAAACTCAGCATGGCCCAAGAATGCTCATACTCCTTTTACGTCTTTTGGTGGCGACAGTTTTGAGATGACATCAATTTTTGCCTTGTCTACCTCAATTCCCCTTTCACTCACTCTATGTCCGAGGACGACACCTTCAGTTACCATAAAGTGGCATTTTTCCCAATTTAGGATAAGATTTGTTTCCTCGCATCTTTGTAAGACTTGTCTAAGGCTGAGTAGACAGTTGTCAAAAGAATCTCCATAGACTAAAAAGTCATCCATGAATACTTCCATTATGGACTCGGTTAACCCTGTAAAAATAGCAAACATGCATCTTTGGAAGGTAGCGGGTGTGTTGCACAGTCCGAAGGGCATTCTTCTGAAAGCGTAGGTTCCAAAGGGACAAGTAAAAGTTGTTTTTTCTTGGTCTTTCGGGTGTATAGGTATTTGATAGAACCCATAATAACCATCGAGTTAACAAAAGAACTTTTGATGGGCTAGGCGTTCGAGGACTTCATCAAGAAAAGGTAGAGGGTAGTGGTCTTTTCTTATTGCTTTGTTTAGTTTCCTATAGTCGATACACATTCTCCACCCCGTGACAGTCCTTGTGGGAACTAGCTCATTTTTATCATTTAGCACGACAGTGGTTCCTCCCTTTTTGGGGACCTCTTGGATAGGGCTAACCCGTTGGGAATCTGAGATTGGGTAGATAATACCGGCTTTCAGAAGTTTGAGGACCTCAAGGCGAACCACCTCTTTAAGATTGGGGTTCAACTTTCTCTGGTGCTCTCTTGAAGGTTTGATTTCTTCTACCATGTGCAATCTATGCATGCATAGAGCTGGGTTTATACCTGTCAGGTCAGTTATTTTGTACCCAATGGCTTTCTTATATTTCTTTAACTCAACGAGAAGCCTTTCTTCCTAGTCTTTCATCAGAGTGGAACTGATGATTTCTGGACATAGTTCTTCTTCATCCAGGACGACGTTCTTAAGCCCCTTTGGTAGGGTTTTCATCTCGGGAGCCTTAGGTGCTTCTGTTGTTAAAATAGTGATAGATTTGAGCTCCTCAAAGAGTGGTTGTTGGTGCTTCTTCAGCTTTCTCTAAATGTTGCAGGCATTGTTGAACTAATTTGTTGGTTGAGAATTCAACTTCTGGATTTATTAAGACATTCTCTAAATCATCAGATGGTTCTTATATTTCCAATTGGGACATTTGATGTATTACATCTAAGAGAAAAACTTCTTCTTGAATGCTGGGGCCTTTCATGTTGTTGAGGACCGGAACTGAATTGCTTCTTTTCACCGTATCAGAATGATCATGCCAGCTTCGACATCGATGAGCACCCTGGCTATGGCAAGGAAGGGCCTGCAGAATATTATTGGGTATCTTAGATCCTCCTTGATATCCATAATGACAAAATCACATGGGACATAAGAATCCTTTCCTATCCTGACTGGAATGTCTTCAATAATTCCTAGGGTTGCAGTGATAGTGGAATCATCTAACTGAATTGTCATCGTTGTGGGTAACAAGTCAGTAAAACCCAATCTTTTACACATGGAGTAGGGCATAATAGATATGCTAGCCCCTAAGTCCGCTAATCCCTTTTTGCTCGAAGCATTTCCAATACAGCATTGAATACCGAAGGAACCAGGGTCCTACTTTTTCTTTGGCATTTTATTGAGAATGATATCGGAGGTGGTCTGAGCCAGTTTGACTGTCTCTTACTTTTCAGTAATATATTTCCTTGATAATAAGGTTTTCATATATTTAGCCCAAGTTGGTACTTCAGAGAGGGCATCAAGGAGCGGGATATCGATATAAAGTTTCTTCATTGCCTCCTTGAATTTTTGGAATCTAGTGTCCATTTTAGTTTCTCTCAATCTTCCTGGATATGGTATCCTAGGTTTATATTGCGGAACTTCTAGCTCTTTGGGAGCTTGTTCCTTTTCTTTACCTTTTGCAGTCTCTGCAGATTTCTCAATTCCTAGATTCGGGCTTGCATTTGGAGTAAAAACAGGTGTATCATCATCATCCTGAGTGATTCTTGTAGCTTCATGAAAGACACGACCAGATCTTGTAGTAACAGAATTCAATTACTCTGGTCTATTTTGATCGTGTCTTGGATTTGACTCTGGTTGACCAGAAAAAGTACCTGCTGGTGGTTTCAACTGGGCAGCAATTTGTGCTAGTTGAGCCTCCACAACCTTCTGTTGAGCTTGCTGATTGGCAAGCATGGTTTGTTGTGACTGTAACATCTACCTAATCATAGTCATCTCGTCTGTTGGCTGGGAAGGAGCATTTTTCTGTTGAAACTGAGTGAGTTGTTGCTGCCCTTGAGGTGGTTGTTGCGGAGGTGGTGTTAACTGAGGTTGTTGCGATTGCTGCAGCTAAGGATGTAATTGTGGGTGCAGGGGAGGATGGGTATATTGATAGTAGGCGGAGGGATTTCTTAGGTAGTTGGATCTTGGGAAATTTTTTCTAAGATTCCCTTAATTTTGGTTATAGTTACTTTGAAATCCAGGTGGCAATCTATTGTAAGATCCACCTTGTGTTTGATGTTGCGGGTTAGCAGTCCCTGTAGGATTCCCATATTGAAACTCGGGGTGGTTTCTTGGTTGATTTGGATTATAGTAAGCCTGTCCTGGTATGGAATGAATGGAATTGACTTGTTCGGGCATCTGATCTTCAGGGTGTTTGATGATCGGTTCGTACTGCTATTGTGGTGGTTGCATATCCATCATCACATTATAAAGTAAGCTACATGACACTATAGGGTGATCAGATGCGTGACAGGCTTCACAAGTCCTTGTGGCAGCTTTAACTTGTTGGAATTGGGGGTTCTTCTTCTTATCGTATTCTCCAAATGAAGTTTCAAGTGTCTGTTGTTTGTGAGCTATAGTCTTTAAAGCTTCAGCGATAGCTTTCATTTCCATTGATTCCTCAGCCTTATAAACTTTGAGGACTCCCTTAGTGGATGATCGTCCCCAATTGGATTGGTTCTCATCTCCAAGTGTAACGATATTCCAGGCATCCTCATAGTTCTTCCTCATAAAATTTCCTCCCGATGAGGAATCCAGAAATTGCTTGATATCATCACTCACCCCCCCATATAGAATGTCTATATTAATTTATTTTGGGAGATACCGTGATGAGGGCACTTCCTTAGAAACTCCTTGAATCTTTCCCATGCTTCTGCGAGTGTTTCTCCAGGAAGTTGGGTGAAGTGGTTGATCTTCCCCCTAATTTCGTAGGTTAATGAAGGATGGAAAAACTTTTCTAGGAACTTTTCTTCCAAGGGAGCCCAGGTGGTGATGATTGGCTCCCTATCAAGTGAGTTGTACCAACTCAGAGCCCTACCAGATAGAGTGAAGTGAAAAAGATGTAGCATTATTGTGTCAAAGGCAACTCCGGCTTGTGGGACAAGTCGACAAAGTGCCTTGAATCTCTTCAAATGATCCATGCAGTCATCTCCAGAACCACCGGAGAATGAGATACCATGCATGATTTGAATCCATTGTGTCTGGATTTCGAAATTAGGTATGTTGATGATTGGTGGCCGGACTGGATGATTGTCTTCATAATTCTTGGGGACGGCATAGTCCCGCAGTTGCTTGTTTCTTAGCTCTAACTGGGAAGCTTCATTAGCTGCTTCGTTTTCAGCTCGGATGCGGGCATGTTCTTCAGCTCGGATTTCTGCTTGGACTTGAGCACGAGTGTCAGCAAAGAGTTGTGCTCTCTGAGCAACTATGGCGGCGTTGACCCTATCCATTACTAGTGCAGCTTGGCGTTGATCTTCAGCCATTTGTCTGGCTCTTTGGTGGTTAAGTCTGATGTGGCGGTGGAAACTTCTCTCTACCTCAGAGTCGTACTCTGGATCAGGGGAGAATCTGAGATTATGCGATGGTTGCATACACGTCTTCTACCTGAGTAGAGGAAGAAACACACTTTTCAAATGATGCGGGAGGTGTGATGAAATCAAGAAAATATGGAGTAATGTTTAAAGAAAAAGTGTAAAGCCCTAACCAACTAGCAAGATGATGACTGAAATTAAAACGTTCCGTTGTCCCCGGTAACGACGCCAATTTTTGATGGAGCTCCCACTCATGTGGAATTGCGTGCACCACTAAAAATCCTAAAGATAATAGGTCTTTAGGTTTAGCCTTGCTTATACTAGATTAAAACTCCACCCACGTATTCTAGGATACGTGGAAGTCTTATCGTAGTATCGTTAAGGGTCGAATCTACAGGACAACGGTCTTGTTGAGATCAACAAGATAGAGAACGTTAGAATTTCATTTAGCTCCTTAACAGTTGGTATTTAGATCAAAGAGTTGATTTGGTTATTTTAAACTAAGTGCAAGTAAAGTAAAAGCAAGAAAGTAAAATTAAAGTTGTAAATAGTGTTAAGAAACCACTAGGATGTGATCGACTTTCACCACCACTACACATGGATCAAAACATACAACATAATAACATAACCTGCAATAAGAGTCTAAGCAGTTAGTGTCTTTGTAGATTTAGTTTCCTTTCATAGGACTAACTACAAGAAGTGTAGGAATGTTGCAATGTCAGTCATCCCCGAACGAATGGTCACTTGCTTTGCAACATTCCCTTCGCAAAGTGTGTTTCTTGACTTATCAAGGTTGTACTTTCATACATCAACTGATTCCTTTTCAAAGTATGAAAGTACGACGATGGAAGTGAGTTTACTCCACTTCTTGAAAAACACTCCTAGATACCGAAATAGATGCATGGTGGCTACATGCATCAAGAACCAACATTCAATCGAGATTCAAATCTAATAGTACAAACATAGACAATGCATACTAAAAGATAATAGATAACACAAGTTGGTGATCAAGCAACAAGCATTCATTAAATGATTGATGTTGAACTAAAAAGAAAGTGTATCTCTATTGCAAACATATGGATTACATTGCATGAAATGAAAACATGGGTAGCGGGGCTACTCCCCACACCCTAGTGTATAAGACTACTCACTCATGGCAAAGACAAAGAAGGAGGCGAGAAGAGAGAGAGAGAACGTCATCTCCATGAAGGAGGGAGGAAGGTCGACCCCTTAGAGAGAGAGAGCAACGATCTTCACGCTTCGTAGGTTTCTTGATGATGGATCCTTCTCTTCCCACCTTCTTTGGCGATGAGAGAGAAAGTAGTTTGTGGATGGAGTATGGATCTCAGACCGACAGCCTCAGGGCGGTGGATGAAGGATGGAACAGCTCTGGAATAGCAGAGGCAGCCTTTGGATGTCTGAAAACTTGATGCTTTGTGAGGACCCTTTGGGTCTTATTTATAGGCTTTGAGTGAAGTCCAAACTATTTACAGTTTGGGCAGTTTTCTGGGCTCAAACGGTCATGAAAACCGTTTGGGTTCTGAGACCATTTGGACTCCCTCGGTTTCGAAACTATTTGGACTCTCTCGGTTTGGAAACCGTTTGAGTCCTTGCGGTCTTGAAACCGTTTGCCTTTATTCGGTCTTGGGACCGTGTAACTCCATGCGGTCTCAGGACTGATTGATCTCCATTCAGTCTTGGGACCGTTTGGCTATGCACGGTCTTGGGACCATGTGGTTTTATGCGGACTCGAGACTGTGTAACTCCATGCGGTCTCGGGACCGTGTAACTCCATGCGGTCTCGGGACTATTTGGCTTTGCACAGTCTTGGGACCGGTTGGTTTTATGCGGTCTCGGGACCGGTTGGTTTTATGCGGTCTCGGGACCGTGTAACTCCATGCAGTCTTGGAACCGTTTGGCTTTGCACGGTCTTGGGACAGGTTGGTCTCCAAATGATCTTGGGACCGTTTTATCTCCAAACGGTCTCGGGACCGTTTGGAACTTTTGTGATTTTTTTTTGTTTTTCTGTAAGAATAAAAAAGGAGAAAAGTTAATCTAATGGTATATTTGCAATAAAGAAGGAAAGTTAAGGATTCTATCTAATTTATCTGAGAAAGAGTATGGAAAACTGAGGAAAACTATTAAGATAACATCACAAAATAGGAGGTTATCACCCTATAAGGTCGGTTAAAAGTAAAAAAACTGACCCTAGATGTACTTATAGACGTGCGAAGGCAAAATGGAGCCAATGTTTGCCGTGGGATTCTCAGTTGAGAATCTGGTCGACCGAGAGTGGCCCTATAAGGTCGGTTAAAAGGAAAAAACCGAGCCAATAGAGGCCAGTGCCCAAATTTTTTCATTCTGACCTACAAGGACGATTATATTAAAAAACCGACCCAAAAAGTCGACCCTACTAGGTCGGTTGTTTTAAAAAAAACTGACCCCATAGAGTTAAACGGTGCCCAATTTTTTTTTCGTAATTTCTAGGTCGGTTTTGCCAGTAAAAGTGACGCTTTCGGTAGCGACGTTATTGACTAAAAATGTAGTAGTGTTACCACCTTCTATAATGTGTTTATTCCAAGTGAGAGAACATTTATTAATAATGTAGCGGGAAGTGATTTTATCGGGCATGACGTCAAGCACTCTAAAAGATTACTAATAACATGGTTGTGTTACAAGATGGGTTGGACTATTGGAATGGATCAACTAAATATGTATCACTTATCAATAATACTTCTCATGCAAAGGTTTTTGATGCTCTAAATGCCAAACCTGACAAGATGGTGACATGTATTCATATATAGAAGGATATTAATGCCAAAGCAAAGCACATCATAAAGAACGTTATGAATTGTATCAATGCAGAGAAACCAAACATGGAATTGATAACTGCATATATACCCATGAAGTAGATAATTATCAAACCAAATTTATGAAAACTATTTATTATATGAATTATAAGAGAGCACCCTAGGTCATTAACATCGGGAAATTCTCATCACCCAAACCAACAACCCAATATTATGGGTAGATGCCAAGCTATAGTGAGAGGACAAAATCCTCCAAGATTGTTGTTGAACAACAAACCTCCAATAATAGGACACGAAATCACCAAGAAATTTCAATAACCCACCAAGAGGGAGTTTTATTATGCAGCAACAAATTTCAATATTTCTATTGAACATCTTGGAGAATTAATACTAAGAAACAATGATACTATGGCCACTATGTAGGCATAGATGGGGTCTATGAATATGTAAATCAACAATTTTCGACATCACAATATAATTATTTACCAACAGTTGGCCTCCATAGAAACATCCATAAAGAACCTAGTTGGCCAATTGTCTTTTTGTATTGAACAAAATGTAATGCATGAAACTACAAAGATGGTAATTTAAAATTTGGATCTATTTTAAGTACACCACTTCCTCTACAAGAACAACATGTAATCAAGAATGATGATGTACTCAAAACTCATACCAGAGAAGGTGCTCAAGCAAAGAAGAAAGCACGAGGAATGACAAAAGCAACTTCATCAAAGAATCATGTTGAGCACTATGCCAAGATGCCTTTCCCGCAATGGTTCATCAAGGCTCAGCTGGAGAAGAGGTATAGTAAGTTCCTTGATACTATTAAGAAGATACATTCTGACACTTGCCTCCTTGACACTATTTATGAGATACTTACTTATGCTAAGTTCCTAAGGGATCTTGTTACTAATATAGAAGGAAAGGTGAAATGGAAACTATTTTATTAGGAAAGATGGCTACACGTTTTTTCCAATCCACAATGTCCTCAAAGTATAAAGATCTTGGTGCTTTTACCATCCCTTTTCTACTAGGATACTACAGGAAGACATGGCCTAGTAGATCTAGGCATGAACATTAGTCTTACTCCGCACTCTGTACTGATCAGGCTGGGATTGAATGATATGGTTCCTTCTTATATGAATATTCAACTATCTAATAATTCCTATACCAAACCTATTAGAGTAGTTGAAGACACCAATTTGGAATTGCAATTTTTTTTTCACGTGAGATCATTATCATCAATGCTATTAGAAGATCCTATGTGTCCCATGATTTTTAGAAGACATTTCCTCTTGACCATGTGTGCTTTGATTGACGTAACAAATGGGGTAATCACTATTCTAGTAGGAAATGAACATATCAATTTCAACATTCTAGATCATATGAAAGGACCTTCCCATATGTTAACATAATTTGCAAATTGTTGTAACCAGTCGCATGCTAAGATCTAAGAGCACAATGTTGTAGTAGATCCTCTAATAAGGGCTCTGACTAATCCAACCTCTAAAATCACTAATCCAAAGTGGAGAAAATTATATCTTATCAAGACTTGGTAGAAGAAGAAGAGGCAATCAACAAGGGATGATTGAGGTGGTAAAATACATCTTTATGCAAAGAAAGATAGAGGATACATCTACATCAAATCCCCTCCATGAGTTGAAAACCCCTCCCGAAGAACTTAAGCATGAAATTTTAGATGATGAAAAAAGGAATCATGTTACTATCAATTTTGAGCTACCGTCTGACATGCAAGAGCAAACTTCTTAGGAGATCAAACTAAGAAGGAAAGCTCTCGAATACCTTATTGATGATATCAAAGGGCTTAATCCCACCACGTGATGCACCACATCAACTTAGAAGAGAATGGTAGACCTTGTGTTGAAGGACATTAGAAGTAGAATGATAAATTGCATGAAGTTGTGTGCAAGGAAGTCGTGAATCTCTATGATACAAGAATTATTTAAGCTATCAGTGATAGTAGTTGGTTAGCCAAGTCCATGTATTACCTAAAAAGGGAGGGATGGTTTTTATCAAGGGAAGAGATATTCAAGACTTACCCACTCACACTATTAGTGACTGGAAAATGTGCATTGATTATATGATGCTTAATGCCACCACAAAGAAGGATCACTTTCCATTATTGTTCATTGACCAATTTCTTTTCTTTTTTATGAGCGTAGGGTGTTGCCTCTTTACTATTAGCCAAAATTGTGGTTACAAGACGTACCCACTTAGGGAAACAGAAATAGAAAAAACTGTACAAACAAGAAAGCTAGTTACAGCAAGCTTCTATATCTACTAAATGCTTCATCCAGAGCTTCTCCGGGTCTGTGCATCTTCCTCTGAAAATTCTAGTATTTCTTTCTATCTAGATCATGTAAATAGTGTAGCAGGCCACCGTCTTTTCCTTGCCCTTCAGCTTAAGTAAGTCAGAAAAGGATCTAAGAACAATCGAACAATCCTGGTTTTTCCTCCAGAACTCCCACATGTCAGGAGCAAAGCAGCAATTGAAGAAAAGATGAGGCAAGTCGTCATCGTGTGCCAAACATAAGACACATCTAGATGCCAACTGGAAACCAACTCTTTGCAAGTAATCTGTCGTTGGGATTCTCCCAAGAAAACATTTCCAAAGCAGAATAGAAATTTTCCTTGGAATATCCTTCCATGTCCAATTACCCCAGTTGACATTCCGATCTTTATTTCTAACCATGTCCCAACAGTCCTTGAGGCTGCAGTTCTTCTTCATCCTCAAACAGATTTGGTCTTCCCAGAAAACTTGCGGATACAACCCTTCCAGCAGATTTTCCACCTGATAGGCTCCTCTGAACGTAGGGATATCCCACTTATCATCTCTCACACAACTCTCTATCTTTCAGTTGAGACCTTTCCCCATTCTGAGCACAAGGTCCAGATTAACCAACTCAATACGCTTCTTTTTTCCCTTCAGCCAAGGGTCTCTCCAGAACAACAACTTATTACCGTTACCCAAACAAAAATCAACTTCATTAAGAAGAATACTTCTTTGTTCGAGCAGTTTTTTCCAGAGCCATGAAGTATTTGCTCTGGGGTACACCGACCAAATCGATTCCTCCTTAATATATCTCCCATTTATCCATTTTACCCAGAGACTCTCCTTTTCAGTAGCAACATCCCACAAATTTTTAATAAGACCAGCCTTAAACCAATTGTCTATATGTCTAAGCCCAAGCCACCTTCTCTTCTAGGTCTACAGATAATGTCCCAAGAGACCAAGTGCATATGTTTCTTATCCTTCGAGTCTTTCCAAAGAAAGTCCCTCATAATCTTTTCCAACTCTTTAATAACAGATTTAGGCAGGGGGAAGGCAGAAGTCTAGAAAATACTATAAGCCGAAAGGATGGAAATGATCAGCTCCACCCTCCCTGCTTGAGAAAGCAAGTTACCTTTCCAAGAATCCAGTCTCATATTAAATCTATCCACAATCGGATGACACATCTCTTTAGTTAACCTTCCTGTAAAAAGGGGGACACCAAGATATCGGACAGGCAACTCACCTATGTCAATCTCAAGAACATTTCCCAAATTAGCTTTACTCGCATTCTTGCTTAAGAAGATTTGACTTTTGCTATTATTCAAACAAAGACACGAGATCAGACTGAAGGTATTAAGAATCCCATTAATACACTGGGCATTACTCTCATCAGCTTTAGAGAAAAGGAGAAGATCATCAGCGAAGATTATGTGGGAAACATTTACTTCACCAACAGAGATAGGTTTCAAATTACCAACTCGAAGCTCAGAATTAATAACAGCAGTCAAACCCTGCATGGCAATCACAAACAACAATGGGGATAGAGGATCACCTTGCCTAACCCCATTAGCAGCTTCAAATTTATCAGTAGGATTACCATTCACTAAAACTTTATATGTAGTTGTGTCAAAAGTCTCTTAAACCCAGTTCAACCAGCAAAGAGGAAATCCCATCTTGCTCATCAAGAACAAGATATAATCTCTCCTGACATAGTCATAGGCTTTGGCCAAATCAACTTTAATACACATATAATGTTGAGAACTTCCAAACATGCTCAGAACTTCATTAGCTAACAAAATAGCATCACCAATCCTTCTCCCTTTCATAAAAGAAACCTAATTTATATCAATAATTTCAGGCAGCACCAACGCAAGACGATTTGCCATTATCTTAGCAATAACTTTGTAGATAGTATTACACACTGAGATAGGCCTAAAGTTCTTTAGATTAATAGCCCCTTGAACCTTAGGAATCAAAGTAATCATTGTGCTGTTACATTCCTTTAAAAGTATCCCTGTTTTGAAGAAATAGAAGATAGCAGACGTAATCTCTTCCCCAATAATACTCCAGGTCTCCTTATAGAAAACCGCATTAAACCCATCAGGCCCGGGGGCCTTATCATTACTCAAATTCATGAACACCTCTTCCACTTCATGCTTAGTCACCTCCTTCCTTAACATATCATAATGAATAGCTCCAATTCTAGGAAGGATCCACTCATCCTTCCACAACACCTCATTCATCGGAGTTCTATTAAAAATCTGAGAATAAAAGTTTTTAACACAACCACAAATAGTATCAGAATCATAAATCCTGTTACCTTGATCATCTTCAAGGACATTAATATTATTCCTTATCCTTCTAGTTTTCAAGGATGCATAGAAAAAGGCAGAGTTCCTATCTCCATGTTTGAGCCATTGCATCCTGCTTTTTTGGCAAAGTAAAATCTCTTCATTGTTCAGAGCTTTAATAGTTTCATCTCTAAGCATACCCAACCTCTCCTGTTTCTCCTCATTTAAGGGGTCAGCATCCACTTCTCTCTGTAGACAGAACAGATCATTTTCTAATTCCCTTGCTTTAGAAAATAAGTTTCCCACTACCTCCTTGTTCCATTTCCTCAGAGCACAAGTAACCGCAAAAAGCTTCCTATAAAATTTGTACATAGGAGTACCACTAACCTCGGTATTATTCCAAGCTTCACTGACAACCTCCTTAAAAGAATCATGATTAGTCCAAGCATTAATGAAATGAAAAGGAAATCTATTCTTCTTCTTTGAACCAAGTCTCAACATCAAGATTTTATGATCACTTACAACAACAGGGAGAACTTCGCCCCAACAAAAGGGGAAACTAGACAGAAACTTCACATTTGTAAAAATACGATCAATCTTTGAAAAGGTACTCACTCCTCTTCTGCTATGACTGTCCCAAGTAAAGTAGAAGCCCTTAGTTTGCAACTCCACAAGATTCACATCATCAATGGTTTTGTTAAAATCGATCATACTCCGATTAGAAGGTGGCTGCTTGCCCGATTTCTCCTTTATAAGTCTCACAGCATTAAAATCCCCAATCACACACCAGTTGACAGGGTTGTAATTCCTTATGTTAATTAAAGAATTCCATAACAAAATACGATCATCATCAGGATTAGCTCCATAAATAGCCGACATATCAAGATTCAAATCATCTTTCCTCACAGAGCAATGAATGCATTGTTCATTCTTAAAGAGAACCTTTATGTACAAATATGCATCTTCCCAAACAACCAAGATACGAGTATAAGAATAGAACTTTGCGTTGTCAACAAACTTCACATTAGACCAGATCCTCCCTACGAAATCAACCAAATCAGGTTTTTATAATCTAGATTCCAAGATCACATATATATCAGCTTTATTCTTTTTAATCTCGTCCCGAATGTGAGGCATTTTATTTCCTCCTCCTCTCACATTCCAGGACAGAATATTAAAGGACTCAACCATTAGGAGGGATGGGGGGGTCATCAACCACCTCATCCGCAGCCACAGGTGTAACCACCACCTCATTAACAATTTCCCCTTCATCAAAGTTCGACAATGGTGAATACTTATTTAGTGATTCAGGAATGGACCTGGAAGAATTTTTCGCATTACCTTTCGGCGCCGATTTGTTCCTCCTTACAATTGTCTCCCACCCTGCTTCAGGCGTGATAACAGGGGTGATCACTTCCAAGGTTCTTTGAACAGAAGATGCATGAGTTGAACTATCTTCAGTACCAGTAACAGTTCCCATATCACCTTCTGTAATTTTATCAACAACATCACTAAAGACTTCACCCTCTTCATCTTCAATTACTTTCTTAGGAACCCATCCTTTAGATACCTTCTTTTGTATTATCCCCTTTCCAGATTGCTTCTTCGGGTCTGCGCACAAAGCTGACTCATGTCCATACAGGCCACACGTCAAACACTTACTAGGCTCCCATTCATACTCAAACTGGATCGTATCAATCTGCCCATCATCACTTGCTATCTGCATCTCCTTAGGATATGAGAAATCAGACAAGATAACCACCTGAATCCTTGCATAGTCGAACCTACGGAACTCTGAAGTCAACTTGTTTGGCCGGAGAAAACGACCCAAAACAGAGCCAATGCTGCTAAACATTTCCGCATCCCATAATTCAAGAAGTAGATTATAGATCTTTAGCCATATAGGTATATCTGTTAACTTCAACTTTTCCAACGACTCTCCCCTTTCCCATTTCTTTATGATTAAAGGTTTTCCTACTACAAACCACAAGCCTCCATCAACTGCCGTGTTAAGGTCTTCTTCCATCTCAACATGACGATGAAGAACCCCTTTCCTCTAGATCTGACTTCTAAGGAGCCCTTGACCTTCCAGATCATCACCAGGTGCTTTGCTAATGTTGGCCAATGAGGCTTAAGACCAACAACATATCCGGCCGCCGTTCTACTCCATCGTGCTAGGTTTCTTTCTGCAATCTCTTTTGGATAGACTAATTTCCCATCTATCAGTTGTGCCGCCGTCTTCTTCAAATGGATTGGTCCTACTACATTTTTGTCTTTGAACAGTCCCGACCAATCCAGAGCCTCCTTTGTAACCACCACACCAGTTGGAGCTACGATACCTTGTCTACTTCTTGATACGGTTCCTTCTCTACCTAGATTTGGAGGGTCGGATGCCGTTGTCACTTCCATCATCGCCCCCTCCGTCGCCTTGCCTTTCTCCACCATCAGTTACTTATCTTTCTTTATTTTTATATTGTTTGTGCCTAGTGGACAATTCCTCATTTTTGTTACCTAGATTGATATTCTGGTAGCTATCAAGTTCCCTTTCACCCTAATGACTAGGAAACGACTAATTTTACATGTCTTCACAAAACTTATGCTTTTTGAATAATGAACTTTGGACCATGTAATGCTCTTGCCACTTTCCATAGATGCATGTGTAACATACCCAAATATAGGTCCATATCTTAAACTCCCTTATTCCAAGTCCCTTCTCAACTATGTTAAATTTAGCACATTTTTCTCTAATATAGAATGTATTAGGAGTAACTAAAGTCAAATAAAATGATGTCATTATAAATACAATACGCTAAGTATTTTGATAAAATAGCCTAAAATGATGTTATTATAAATACAATACACTAGGTATTTTGATAAAATAGCCAAAGTAACTCAATAATAAGGCCCTATGTACACCAAGTAATATTTTGACTCAATAATAATATTTCTAGGAGTAAGATATGATGTAAAATGAGTTCATGAGAAATATAGTGTCACAAGTGATCAATTGAAATGGTAAAAATATTAAGTATATGCTTAGTATACAATTAATGAAATATAGCATGAGTTGTTCTAAAAAAATAATATAAATGTGAAGTTTAGTTTCATCACATCCTCATTAGTCTACCTAGTGATTCCTAGGTCAAACACTAGTTTCTCCCCTAATTAAATTCACAAAGAAAGTATGATAAATAGAGACCTAAATGGATTATTATTCAATATTAATTGGTTGTTCACCTAAAGTTTTATTCTTTTTATCAGTGTAATGCTTCATGTGTGTGATCTTTTCCCAATAGAAATCCCTACCCCCATGTCTCCCCACCTGGCATGAACACCGGTCGTGAAAGGATGATTGTCTGCAGGTAACTGACACCTGACATCCCTCCTCCCCCCTTTATATTTTCCTCTCTTCTTCTAATCCTCCTCTAATCACCTTCTCTTATTTCTCACCTATTTTTTTCCCTCTACTCCTTCCTTCCTTAGTTTGCAACTAAACCATGTTTACAAATCTTAAATTGGTTGTTTATGCACCTTCTCCCTCACATGAGCAGTGGCATATATAACTACACTGACACATCCCTTCTCCTCCTTGTTTCTTATTCCTTCATTTCCTCTCACTCTCTCTCCAATAGAGTAAGAGCCCTAGCCACCACTGACCTATCCACCCCTTATGCTTGTAGTTTTAAATACATGATCTTGAAATTTCCATGGTGTGACTACCAGAGGCAAGGGTGACCATGACTCCTTGTGACTGCACAATAGTCTGTTCTCACCAGGAAAGATGACATCGGCCCCAACATGTGATGTTCCTTTCCCATTTTCACCTTCAATCCCTCCATCATCATGGGGATTTCTCCTAGATTCCTTGGTCATAGGAAGCCTTACCACTGGATATAATTTGTTAGTAGTGTTTTCCAACACCTAGTGGAAGCACCAAACATCGTGAAGCATCTTGATCCTACATCTTCCCCTTCTCCTTGAACCATGTCAATGCCGGAAACCATGCTTGAATCTAAAGATCTTCACAGAATAGAAACATGTTGATTGGATTTGATGAAGATCCTTAGTGTTGGTGTCATGGTTAAAGTCCATGACTTTCTGGTAAGGATCTGAAATTTACATTGGTTTCTCTCGTTATTATTACTTGCAAAACCAATAATCAAAATCTCCAACATTGGTTGTATGATCAGAGGTTTTTAATGGTTTTAACTCTAGAATCTTCATGTACCATATTCCCCATTCACGGATGAGTATTTGGTTTTAAGCTAGCTTTTCTATGAAATTTCTTATCTTCAATATTGTTTGATCTTTATAAACATCATTGAAGTTTTAGTTTTTTTTCATGCACCTGGTTTGATGGTGTCTTTGGGATCGTCACTGGACCTGTGATGGAAAAGAAATCACCTACTAGCTTGGACATGTAAATACCCAAACCTGGCATTCTAGGGACTGACTGAACCCTAAAACATTGATGGTGGTGTGCCCTAGAGTCGATAAAGTGTAGATCAAGAACTTTATTTTAAGAGTCAATCACCATGGAGCATGTTGGTGTGTTGTACTTCTAAAAAAATAAGCGGTGCTCATCTACCCATCCTCCCCTGCCTTGTTTCATTGTGTCATACTTTCAAGTGATCATTTTAGTTTTCTTCCAATGTCTTGTATTTTGACCCACACATGTTCTCATGTACCCTCTCACATAATGATGCTTTCAGATCATATTCGAGGGTAGTTCCATCTTTTTACATAGTTTTGCTTTATTTATAAAATAAATATAATAGTCTTGTATAGCTCACATCTAAATGTTGGTTTATAATAAAATATAAATAAATATATTCAGGCATCATAAAGATACACTCAAGTAATTGGGAAAGTTTTCAGAGTCTAAATTAGAATTCCCCAAAAAAAACTTTTTTAGGTTTTATTTAATAATGTAACTCATTATTAACACAAATGTCATATTTTTACAATTAGGCTTTGGAAGACTTGGTGTGAACACTAGCGTACCTTTGTATAGTTAGGTGCGGCTTTGACGTATGTGTAATCCCTATTTAAATTTGAGCATTTACATGAGTATATACCCAATTTTCAAAATAAGGCATCCTTTGATTAATTCTTCTTATTGCACCATTTTTGTACTCCATGAACTAAATTTCTCTTGAAATGTGGAACTATATTTGGATTTTGGGTTATTACCCTTTTTCCATCTTTACATTGTTGAATATTATTGATAATGGAATCATTTCATCTTGCCACAATATTTACATGCTTGCTATTAGACTAGTAATCTAGAGTGTTTGTGATTTTGTATAACCATACATTTATATATATATTGGGTATCAGGGTTTTACTCCCCCTTGCCTTTGGGGTATCGAGGTTCTTCTCTCCCTCACCCTTAGAGGATTAGGGTTTCACCCCTACTTTTGGGCTCGAGATCCTATGATGTATCATCCCCATAACATATTCACTTAGTCTAAGACATTTTATTATTATTGCGATTTATTGGGCAAGATCTTTGAAATGATTATGATGATTTCATAAATTTCATTGCCTCATTATTTTGTTATATACCTTTGAACCTTATCCTTTTGAACTTGCGTATATGATGTAAACCCCTATTTTATTGAGAGAAACCCTCTTTATCCTTACATGCCTAATAATTCTCGAATATGTTTATCACGTACATACTTCATTTTTATAGGCCCATATTTTTATTTATCTTCTTCTAGGTGTTATTCCTCAAACCACTCAGGTGTAGGTACCCTGGAGAACAATCACCCGGGAAGATCATATATACGAATTTAGAGTTGAGTATAGATTGGAGTGGCTAGATTTCCCTCTACCACTGGTCTAATGTACAATTAAATGTAACCTTTTTATTTTGTAGTGTCACCATTAACGTGAGGAACAATTAACTTTGAAAATAATTTTGTTTCCTCTCATTAATTGTTATTGTGCTCTATGATACATATCATTCAATAAATATAATAAAACATCTTCTTTCCCTCATACTTTGTTGTATGTTTAGATTTGTATTTTTTTATTTTTTTATTAAGTAAGGAGCATATCCCCTTTCAGGTCCCACACCTTAGAACATGGTATCAGAGCCAAAATCAGCTAGTATTCTGACTATTTCAAGATTTCCTCTCTTGTTACTTAATTAGGAAGTTAAGTAACCTTATATAGGTTGTTGATATACCTATCCACGTGTCATGGAATATCAATTAGGATTTCAATCCTTTTCTAATTGAGGTCTCTGACTCCTAAAATTAGTATCGTAGATGAGACTCAATTGGTGGGAATCATAGTTACCCCTACACTCTCTATAATGGTAGAAGTCTCCTTACATAAGGTTGACTCTTCTAGTGATTAGTTTGTACCTCTTGATTAATGGAGGTTAGGTCAACTATGGTAGAGGATAGGCTCATTTGAATGCACATAGCCAAGATTAATCCTAGTTCTCGCCTTCAACCCTTATCTTTGTTGCCTTTCTAGAAATTCTTGACTACACCCACTTAGAGGATTGAGCATGAATGGACAACAAATCTTCATCGAGTGACATAAGTTTGAGTTATAATGTTTCTCATTGTAAGTGATATTGGGAAGTGCACCATTGTGTTTTGGTAGACCTCACCTTCAATATAGAGTTTCCTTAACATATCTTTCCCCAAATCTATCTATCTAAGGAATGGATACTATTTGCACTAAGCTTCAAATGCTTCTTACACAAAGACTAGTTGGTGTAAGTTATAATATTTTAGTTGAAATCCTCAAGGGTTCACCTCTCTCACCTCCATGTTGTAATTGGTTTATCTAGCGATTGAGATTGTGAGTAGTTTGACTATATAGGTTACCATACCTAGTGAAGACACGATGGTTGTAAATCAACTAGTGATGAGAAAAGCCTAATTCCTTCCTAGATGATCATATAACTCTTCCATGGCTCAAAATGAAGAAATATAAGTTATGATTGGAGTGAAGTGAGGAGTAATGGAAGTTGGGTACCTTAGGATTTGGTAAAAGTTGACAATGTGTAACAAGAAACCTTTTCCCTTCCCCATATGCTAAAATGTGGATATGCTTTTTGGTATGTCTTTTTAATATTTGGAATGTTATATTAATTTGGTGCAATTATGTGATGTAATGATAGTATATGTATGGTGTGGTGGAAAATGATTCACTTGGTTCTCGCATTGATTTTGGCACCCATTTTCAGCTTCACATTTCAAGAGTTTTCAACGTAAAAATATTAGTATTATTATTATATATGTACAAAAAATTAGATTTTATAATTGGTTTTTGGAACCAAGTCACCGCCACGAGAAAATTTGAGTCGTAAAGAAACCCTTTCACAAATAAACCCATGACTAGCTTGATCGACCCTAAAAACCTAGTGCTATGTGTGATTTACCGAGTTTGAAGAACAAATTTTGAATGGATAATGCATAGTTGATACAGACATCTTGCTACTCTAAATCATTAGTAGTACATATTGATCCATTCAAGTGGTAGAGTCTTTTATGTTTAGGAGTCCAACTTAACTGAGGAATAATAAAAATTAGTAGTCGTTTTAGTAAGTCATACTTGGGTAACTCCTCTTAATAATATTAAACAAATATAGATATTTCCTAACCATGATTAGCAAGTGAAACTTGTTATTTATACCATCATAAATGTTACTTCAACAATTAAAATAAATTTTTCAATTTCTCTTCATTTATCTTTAAAAGGTGGACTTTTTTGTCTCCTCTTAAGTTGGGTAAAGTATTAAGGTGGAATTATGTTGACTTATCTTTAAAAGGTGGACTTAAGCCATGTAAAGTACTAAATTGGATTAAAAGGAATAAGAAAAAGAAAATGGTCAATACTTCGAAGCTTTAATTAGTGCTCTATAGCCCATTTTTCTAGTAATTAATTGGTAAGGATAACTCTACACTAGAGTCTAGGTTGTACACACTAAGGATTTTTGAAGTTATGAGTGTACATATTTTCAATAAGGTCATAATAAATTCAAGTAAAATAAATTAGTTACACTTTAACCAAAGCATGGGTAATTTTATGTGTATGCTTCAATCTTGGATGACTAATTAAATAAGTTGCATACAATGCACTATAATGCTCTAATATGAATGGTAAATATGTTTGTAAACAAAACCCTAATCTTACACCATATGTTCCTCATATGTAATCTACCTAGTACACATACCTAGCAGTCGAGGATATAGGTGGATTCATCTTGGGGACGAAGTCCTATTTAAGGAGTGAAGTGTTATAACATACCCAAATCTATATTCGTAGCTTAACCCTCCCTTATTCTAGGCCCCTTCTTAATTATGTTATTTAGTACCTTTTTCTCTAACTTAAAAACATATTAGGAGTAAGTAGAGTCAAACAACATGATGTCATTATGAATACCATTTATATATTATTTATTACGATAAACAACAAAATTAACTCCATAACAAGGCTCCATGTGCACAAATTAATATTTTTGACTCACCAAAATATTTCTGGGAACAATTAGATGATGCAAAATGAATTAATGTGAAATATACTGTCACGATTGATCAATTGAAAGGGTAAATACAATAATTATTTGCTTAATATACAAAAAATAAAATATAGCACAATTTGTTCTCAAAACATAAACTAAATGTGAAACTCAGTTTCAGCACATTCTAATTAGTCTACATAGCTATTGTCATGTCAATCGGATAGTAATTGCTCCTTTAATTAAATTCATAAAGAAAGTATGATAAATAAAGAACTAAATTGGTTATTATTCAATATCAATTGGTCATTTCTCTAAATTTTTCTTGTTTTAATTGTATAATGCTTGATGTGTGTTACATATTCATAGTTGCAACCCCTAACCCATGTCATGTGCCTGGTGTGAACATTGGCCGTGAAATGTTAGTTGTTTTCTAGTAACTAACAACTGACATCCCTCCTCCTCAACTTCATATTCTCATTTTTTTATAATCCTCTACTCCTCATCTTTTATTCCCCCTCACCTCTTCTTCTTGTATTCCTTTCGTCAATAGACTACAACTAAACCTTGTCTGCAAATATCTAGTCAATTGTTTGTATGCCTTCTCCCTCGCTTGAGCAATAGCATCTATAAATGCATTGGCACCTCCCTTCTCCTCCTTATTTATTCTTCCTTCCTTTGCTCCCATTATATCTCCAATAGTTTGAGCCCTAGATTCCATTGACCTATCCACCCCTTTCATTTTCCATTTTGAACACTTGATCCTGAAATTGCCATGGTATGACTACTGGAGGCTAGGGTGACCATGACGTCTCCTTGTAACTACGGTAGAGTCTATTTTTACAAGGATGGAAGACATCTGACCAAACTGGTGATGTTCCTTTCCCTTCTTCATCTCTTGTCCCTCCATCATAGTGTGGATTTATCCCAGACACCTTGATCATAGGAAGCATTACCATTGGATACAGTGCCATCAATAGTGTTTGTGGACACCCAGGGGAAGCACATATCATCGTGAAGCATCTTGATCTAGCATATTCCACCTTCTCATCCAACCATGTTGACGCTGGAAACCAAATTTGAATTCAAAGATCTTCACAACTCAAAATCACATCCCTTGGCTCTAACAAGGATAATTTGTGTTGGTGTCATGGTTAAAGTCCATCACTTTTTGGTAAGGATCTAAAATTTACATCAGTTGCTTTCATCGTTAGTACTTGCAAAACCAAAACTGAAATCTCCTACCTTAATTGTATGATTAGAGGTTTTTGATGGTTTTAACTCCTCTAGCTTCTTCCTATACTAGATTCCCCATTCATGACTGAGTATTTGGTTTTAAGCTTGCTTTTCTACAAACTTTCTTGTCTACAATATCACCTGGTCTTCATGAGCATCACTGAAGTTTTAGATTTTTTTCCCTACACCTAGTTTCATGGTCTCTCCAGGATCCTCACTGGACCTATGATGGAAAAGAAATCATCTGCTAGCTTGGACATGGAAATACCCAAACATGGAATCCATGGGGTTTCTTAAACCCACAAAATTGACGGTGGTGTGCCCTAGAGTCAAGAAAGTGTATATCAAGAACTTTTTTTGAAGGGTCAATCACCATGGATCCTACTGGTGTGTTTTACTTACAAAAACAACAGGAAATTCTCATCTACCTATCCACCCTTGTCTTGTTTCATTACGTCACACTTCAAGTGGTCATTTTAGTTTATTACAATGTCTTGCATTTTGAGTTGCACATGCTTGAGTAGATGGTAGTACTCGTACCCTCTCATGTAATGAAGCTTTTAAATCATATTCAAGGGTATTTCATCTTTTGGTATAGTTTTGCTTTATTTATAAAATAAATATATTAATCTTTATCAATCAAGTCTAATTATTGGATTATCATAAAAATATAAATAAATCTATTGTGGAACCGGAACAATATACTCAAGTAACTGGTAAGTTTTTGGAGTCTAAATCAGAGTTCCTCAAAAAGCCTTTTCTATGATTTAATTAATAATGTAACTCATTATTAACACATATGTCTTAATATTACAATTAGGCTTTCTAAGACTTGACATGAACTCTACAGTACCTTTACATAATTAGACATGACTGTGAGGTACATGTAATCCCTAATCAATTTTAAGCATTTACATGCCTATGTACCCATCTTCCATAATGAGGCATTTCTTGATTAATTCTTCTTCTTGACACCATTTTATAGTCCATGAACCAAATTTATAATGAAATGTGGAACTATATTTGGATGTTGGGTACTACCTATTTTTCTATCCTAACATTGTTGAATATATTGATTATGGAATCATTTCATCTTCCCACACTATTTGCATCTTGTTACTATACTAGTAATCTAGAGTAGTAGTACTTTTGTACAACCATACACTTTATATATATATATATATATATATATATATATGGTATTGGGGTTTCACTCCCCCTTGCTTTTGGGGTGTCAGGGTTCTACTCCCCCTTGCTCCCTGGCTCAAGATCCTATGGTGTCTCACCTCTACAATACATTCACTTATTCTAACTTGCATACAAATTTTGTATAGTTGTGAATTATTATGCAAGATATTTGAGATGATTATGCTGATCTCATAAATTTTATTGCCTCATTATTTTATTATATACCTTAACCATATATTCTTGAACTTACCTATATGATGTTTAACCCCACTTTACTGGGAGCACTCCTTTTCTCCTTATATGCCTAATAATGCTCAGATATGTTTATCATGCACATGCTCAGTGCTTACTGACTCGTACTTTTAATTATCTTTTTTTAGTATTGTTCCCAAACCACTAGGTGTAGGTACCCTAGAGGACAATGACCCATGAAGATCATTTATAGGATGTTTAGAGTTGAGGATATCTTGGATGGCTAGATTGCCCTCTTACAACTGGCATGGTGTACAATTAAATGTGACCTTTTCATTTTGTAGTGTCACCTTTAAGGTGATGAACAATTGTATCTAGATTACCTTGTAACATTGTAATTGGTTTCCTTTCCACCACTTAATTGTTATTGTGCTCTATGATACCTGCCATTTGACAAATAAAATAAAATGCCTCCTTTCCTTAATACTTTGTAGTATGTTTGGATTTGGATTGTCGCATTTCTAGATTGAGTAAGGAGTGGATCCCTTTAGGTTTCCACTCTTTATAGCATGTTGGTAATCTTTGATGATTTATAGAAGAAGTTATGGAGGTGTTCATGGACGAATTCTCAATTTTTCATTAGTCTTTTGAAGATTGTCTAAAGAATCTATCTGTAATGCTACAAAGATGTGAAACGAACCAACTAGTTCTAAATTGGAAAAAATGTCACTTCATGGTTAAAGAAGGCATCATGTTAGGACACATGTATCATCCTAAGATTTGAGGTCTGAGATAAAATGTTCTTAAAAGGAAATATTGGACTACCCATATCACCAAGGTGCACCTCCTTTTCAGGGATACCATCACTAAAGAACTTGGTGGTTAAGCGTGCTCGACCTAGAGTAGTACTAGGATGGGCGACCAGTCAAGAACTTTATCCTGTCTTACACATGAGTAAGTACAAAGCACACAACTAAGGCAAGTGGTGGTCTGTGGGGCCAGTCATCATTTTGAAACTCTGTTAGAGACATGGGTAGTGGGCTCAGGTGTTACAGATGGTATCAGAGCCATAACCCCTCTAGTAGGTGGGGTCCACATGGACTTGTGGCATGCCAGTCTTTGAGTCGTGTGGTCCAGGCATGTTGTAAAGGACTATCTATGGTTATGGACCCACCCTTCCATTAGTAGTCATGGTTGGGATTTGGGTGTACATGGCTATGTTGGGTCTGCACTGAAATGGGGAAATATTATGAGGCCATATAGTTGAGATTTGACGGGAATGTCAAGAGTCTAAGTGGGGAAGATTGTAACGTTGTAGGATTTGAGACCTTGGATAAAATAATCTTAAAAGGAATGACTGGACTACCCATATCACCAAGTTGCACATCCTTTTTAGGGATACAATCACTAAATAAATCTATGGTTAAACATGATCAACATAGAATAGTACTAGGATGGGTGACCAGTTAGGAAGTTTATCTTAGCTTACACGTGAGTGACGACAGAGCACACAGCTAAGTTTAATGGCAGTCTGTGGGGCCAATTATCATTCCTAAAAATCTACTAGAGCCTTGGGTAGTGGATTCAGGTGTTACAACTCAAGTTTTCTGAAAACAGAATATAAGTGGATAAAATTAAGATTGAAGCAATTTCCAAATTCCCACCTCCCTCACCAGTCACATATTTGCATAGTTTTCTTTGTCATGTTGGGCACAAATAGAAGGTTTATCAAGTTATCTTTAAGATCTCCGAGCCACTATCAAGACTCTTAGTAAAAGACATCCCTTTTATTTTTTATGATGACCATCTGAAGGCCCTTCACACCTTCAAAAATGCTCTTAAACTAGCACTCATTATGCATGCTCTTGATTGGGATTTTCCCTTCGAGCTTATGTGTGATGCTAGTGATTTCATAGTTGAACAAATCCTTGGTCAAAAGAAAAACAAGAAGCACTATGTTGTTTATTATGCAATAAAAACTTGATGAAGTAGAAGTGAAGTATACAACTTAGAAAAAGAAATTCTTGCAATTATCTATGCCTTTGAAAATTTTAGGTTGTAATCGCTGGTAGGAAAAGTTACTATTTATGCCGACCAAGGTACTATTAAATACTTGATGCAAAAGAAAGATACCAAGCCTCGCCTCTTAAAATGAGCTTTATCGCTTCAATAACTTTCCCATGAAATTGTGGATAAGAGGGTTCACAAAATGTTGTAGCATATGGCCTCTCTAGGATTCATCTTGAGGATATTAGCTCTATGATGATAAACAACTCATGGAGAGATGAGTCCCTAATGGTTGTAAGGACAATTGAGCAAGTCACACCTTGGTATGCAGATTTCTGCAACTATATGGCATGCCAACAGTTGACACCATATACAACATGTAATCAAATAAGAAGTTCTTTGCTAACCTCAAGAATTACTATTGCAATGACCCACTTTCTTTTAGAAGATGTGCAAACAACATATATAGAAGATGCATTCCAGAGTACGAAACTTGCAATATTCTTAAAAATGCTACTCTTCACCTTATGGATGACAGATTTCCAAAAAGACGATGATGAAGGTTCTATACTCCAATTCATTGGTCTTCTATTTTTTAAGACTCACATGCATTTGTGAAGGCATGTGACGCATGTCGAAGAACATGATATATGAGAAATAAAAATGATATGCCTCTTATTGAATGGATTGGGGTTGATATTTTTGATGCATATGGGATAAATTTCATGGGTCCATTATCGTCGTCTTGGGAACAAATACATTCTGGTCATTCTCGACTATGTATTCAAATGGGTCAAGGTTTTGGATTTGCACACTTGTGACTCATAGGTTGTCACACATCTTATCAACAAAGTTATTTATCCAAGATTTAAAGTTCCTAGAACTATGATCAATGATAAAGGTTTTCATTTAATCAAAAAAAAAAAAGTTGAAGCATTATTGAATAGATATGGGACATGACACACAATTTGCTCTCGATACCATCCTCAAACTACTGGCTAAATAGAAATTTCAAACTATCAAATCAAATGAGTTCTATAGAAAATTGTTGGGAAATCCAAGAAGGATTAGCATTCAAAGATCAAGGATGATCTCTTGGTATATCAAATTGTGTATAAGACTCCCACCGTGACGACACCATATCTGCCGATTTATAGAAAATCTTGCCACCTTCCCTTAAAATTAGAACCTAAGGCATATTGGGCCATAAAGAATCTTAATATGGACCTTAACCTAGATAAGGAGAAGAGACTCCTCCAGCTACAAGAGCTACATGAGTTACACTTGCATGCTTATGTAAGAATACTAGAATTTACAAAGACCATACTAAAATCTGGCATGATTCTCACATGAAATGCAAGGATATCTTTGAATGGGATCAAGTTATGCTTTTCTATCCATCCATTCATCTTTATCTTGGAAAGTAAAATCTCATTGGTCTGGACCTTTTATTTTCATCACAATCTATCTATATGGTATGAATGATAGCCATACTTTAAAATCTGGGACATTATCTTTCAACATACACAAACTAAAGAGATATTATGAAGGTGAGGCATTTGCATGAAGGGATGGCATGGGACTCTCTGAGCCCCATGCTATAGAGTGAACATTATTGGATAGTCAAAGCACTTCTTATGAGGCAAACCAAGTCCTATCTTTGCCTTTGCTATGTTGTCTTTACCCCTAGTTTTTCCTTAGTTTATATTTTTATTGTTGTAAAGTGTTCAATCAACCTATTTTATCAACCTCTACCTTTTTTGCTTTTACATGGAACCTATTGACCACAAGAAGTTGATCGTCTCTAAAAATGATGATAGGGCTATTGTTCTCTCCAAAGGGCCCATCGACCTAAATTCTGATCTGCTATGCTCTATAAGTAACCTATCACCTTCCCTTTTATTTTAGATTTTTTGAGCTATCAACCTCTTCCAATTGACCTAGAGTGGAGCTTATAGAACTTTGCTATTTTTTCTTTATCAACATCTATTAGTCGACTCCCGAGTTTGATAGCTTTCTGGGTACAATTTTTAATCAACCTTTTGCTATCATCAATTCTCCTAAAATGATCTTTCTAGTCGACCTTAACAATGAAATTAGTTTTGGGAGGGTATCAAACTTGGTTGTTTACCTCTCAACAATCCTTGAACCTATGTACCTCTAGGTCGATAGGACTTAAGTCGGCCTTAACCAAAATATGTCAATCACTTTGATTTTTAAAGGGCTCAATTATCAGTTCACCTTTGACTCCATCTTATTTTAACAAATAAAATCAAACTCTAGTCACTATGTATTCTTTTTTACATTTTAGTTTTCATAATGCCTAAGGATCATTGTGTGCATTTTTGAACTGGGACAGGTTTATCAGGGAGTCGTTGCCACAAGAAATGAAATGAATTCCTCCTAAACTGAGTAAAATTACCATGCAAAGGGAAGTCCTAATGTGAAAGCACAACAGACTAGAGTGAAGAGGACTTTTATGGAGTCCTCCACTAGCAAGACAAGAAATCCCCCAAGGATAAAATACTTAGACACCAAGGCACCTGGGCACCACAAAAAAAATATCCGATTGAGAACTACAACAAGGCACTTTATACCTAAGATATGCCAAACACAAAGTAGTATATGACAATATGATAGGTAAAAACTTTAAGGCAACACATTTTGCAGACAAGCATACACTCCATAAACTGAGCATTGGGAAACGGATGACTGTAAACTCATCACCTTTATTTTCATATTTTAAATTTTATTTGACAACAATTTGTTGGATTTTGAATAGTATTAGCATAAAATTATCTAGTTTAGCTTTTCTCCCATTTATTTGGAGTTATTACTAGCTTTGGGATGACTTTTGTAGGGAAATGATAAAAAATCCAAAGCCTAGTCTCACGATTTGACTATTTCAGTTACGATTCAACCACTTCAGATCCCACTTGACCAAGTCAAATAATGGGTCAACCATTTCACACCCAGACTTGGTCAAATCACTACCGCCAACAACCATTCTAGGGTTTCAAAGAATTGACACCGACATTAAATCCAATCGACCATATCAGATTATGAGTCGATTGACTCACACCCATATTTGGTCAAAAGTCAAATTAAGAAGGCCATTATTGCTGTCAAACCTCAGTCAAAGGAATTCAAGAAGCCACCCAGATTTAGTCTCATGAGATGACCATTTTAGATACAAGTCGACTAGTTTAGATCATGAATATCACAAATTTACCATTTTGCACCCAGATTCTGTCAAAAGTGAAATTAAGAAGGCCATTATTATAGTCAAACCTCAGTCAAAGCAAATCAACCAAGTGCCCAGATCGAGTCTCATGAGTCAACCATTTTAGATATGATTCAACTATTTTAGATCATGAGTCGACTATTTTAGATCATGAATCAACCACTTCGCACCCAGATCCAGTCAAAAGTCAAACTAAGAAGGTGATTATTTCATTCAAACCTTGGTCAGAGCGGATCTAGTGGCCGCCACCATCACAAAGCCTCATTTTAGGGTTTTTACAACTCCTTTCTCAGTTTAAAAGGAGGGGGGACTCCAAAGAAAAAAGGCATCTCTTTTTCATCTCTTGTAATCTAGTTTTTTTTTACATTACGTCTAAGTAGTACCCATCTGGGGCATGGATACTATCCCCATATCTTCTTCTTATATGATGTAATCAACTCCAATGTTTTATCAAAAGAATGACTTTATTTTGTTTCTGCTTTGATCGTGGTTGTATTGATATACTCTTGTGGAGTGATGTGATTGTGAATCTCCACAAGAATGAAACCATAATCCCTTAGTTGTGATTGTTATCTATTTATCGAATTGATATCATACTTTTTTTAGGTAGAATGATTATACTCTTGTGAGGGTGTTGATATCTTAAGTACTTAAAAGAATGTATCTATGATCTTCTGACACAAGCACCTGATTTAGATCATGATCCTTCTACTGTTTGACTTGTTTATTATAACCTATGGTGACGTGACCCCCTGATCCATAGGTTCAAACATCATATGAGAATCACATGTTTCTCGATGAGATCTCATACAATAACATGTTGGACGGTTGTATGAGGATCCACAAATGTTGAGATCAACAAGTTTTCAAGAAGTCTAGCCCTTGTGAGATTTGTCTGAAAAGACACAAACCCACATGGTCCTGATTTACATTATTGAAATTTAGGAGTTGATTTGTTGAGTAAAAGTACGGCTATTGGTGTTGATCCCCCAGACCCCAAGTTCATTTTATCATTTGATCTTAAACATTTTATTTCTACATTTTTATTTTCTATTCTTAGCACAATCAAACTCTCAACAAATTGGATTTTCCTTCTTGTTCTCACAATTGATTTTGGATTTCAACCATTTTTCATGGTCCCTTAGATCGATACCTTACTACCAGAAAGTTGAACTGTTGCTTGCAACTAGTTGACTACCTTTTTAGAAGGTTCAACTTTAGGACTTTTCCTAGTGATTTGGTGTGCAAACGACTTACATCAGCGGTGAGTTTATGAACAGTTGGATGGTTCCAACTTGGTGGACCTCTATTTTGAAGCAATGTGATCCTATAATGAGCTAACATGAAAATTCAAGTCCTCCATAAAAGAACTCAACGCCATATCTACAACCAGGCAAACATATGGAAGACACCACCAAATTTTGGTCTACCTTTTCAACAAAGAAGAAATTCTTAATGAAAAGATGTTGAACATGATCTTCTACACTGACGATGAAGAAGAAGTATTGACTAGTACTGGCAAGCTTGATAAAGAGTATACCTACTTCAAAGTTAACAAGATCTAGACAAAGCTCACTAGACAGACTCTATACAAGTCAAGAATGGGTAAAACAAATAATGTCTTTTATAACTTCTGGCATATTATTCAAAAATCATTGCCAACATATTATTTACCAAATTAGAGATGGAAAACATATATCATGAAGAACTCTTTATTTTCTCACGCATAATGGATGGAGAGCTAGTCAAAATTGGCAAATTGTTGATAGATAGATGGATCTCTATAGAGGCTCTACCCTAGAAGGATTATTGCATGTGTGGCCTCATCAACATCATCTATCGAGCATTCAGGCACTTTTAAACCCTCAAGGTTTTTTCTAAAACTAAGGTTGACTGGCTCATCGATATCAAGTATCTAGCCTACAACGGTGACCTAGTGTGTCGAAGTAACAAGTTATATTATTGCTTCATGAAGATAGATTTTCTCATTCTCCTATTCGATTTTAGAAACTACGATGCACATCAACTCCTTTACATATAAGATGGCCTCCATCAGTTGATTGAACCACCTAGATGGTTAGCTTCAACTTCCAATAGGGACAACCCTACATTGTCCTCTAAGTGCCTCCCTATTCCAATAGCGTCAAAAAAGCCTCTCTCTATCATCATTGAAGAATCTAAAGAAAGCAAACAGGATGAACTAGAGGACCACATCCCTAAGATTCCACAACCTCTATCCAAGCCAAGGACCCCCCCCCTTGTGCGACAACAAGCTATTCTGGTACAAAAGAAAGCATCAGGAGACTAGTCACGAGGAAAAAACCACAGCCCAAAGAAGGCCACCCCTCCACTAACCACAACTACATCTATTGCATATACAATTATGTTAGAATATCTCGCTAAACATCATTCACCTCTACCCATCCATGACGTGCATGACACCCCACCAAACCTTGTACAACACCAAAAACATTAGGTTAGTCCCTCAGGATTATTATCTATACCTCACAAAGAATGTTCTTCCTTATTGTCCTCCTCTCGCCATTCATATCTGTGTGATATTATGAAAAAGAATTCGAGCATCTATGTGTTGTAACAACAAAGAACACCACTATATTGTTGACCTCACAATAGATTTGCATGCTTTGAATGCACAGATGGTTAAGCTCACCAATTCCATCCACGAGTTGTGACACCTTCCACACCAAGTATAAGCCTTAGAGAACAAGGTACATGCTTTGGTAGCTCTTCCATAGAAGATGATAAGAATGTTGGGTGCTGCAATAAGAAATGGATAATTACTTCTGAACCAAGGAAGCAAACTTCTAGGACATAAAGGAAAGCAAGTTGTAAAGCAACAACGCAAGTAGGGCTAGTTATCCAAATGCAAACACATGGGTGACGCTCAGCCATCTTCTTCATTGCCCGAGCCCTCTTATGCTCTAAAAACTTCAAGTGAGAGGCAGAATGAGTGGTGTGGGTTTTCTAAATAAGTCTCAGTTGAATCTTCCTGCCATATTTTTAGATTCTTGCATGCCAAAGATTATTATGACTAATAATGGTTAGAATACAACCAACTCTAAGGTAGCTACCCACAATGATGTACATGGGAATATGACCTTTCTTGCTCCCCCTCGAGACCTTGTAGTATATATCCCCATGGGAAACTATATTCCTGATACATAACCACCACATGTCAGCCCATTCAAAAACATAGATGTAAACTTCTCCAATGGTGTGCCACTTCTCAGCTGCACCGTGATGACTACCTTTTCAATGCTCGACCACTAGGTTAGATAAAGTCTATTTTAGAAGGGGACAATAACCCGATCCAATTTCTTTGAGTTAGTCCATATATCTCAAGTGATTTGGGTATTTTTTTGAAATAAATCTTGACAATCTTGTCTCTCTGAGAAACAAGGAGGAAGATTTTGATACACAATCATATACAAACAGTCTTTTAGATTATAGAAATGCCTCCTTTGATGAAGAAAATGAAGATATGGCATCGATTCTGTCAAATGCTAGTCAAATACCTGATAATCCTATTTTCTCAGAGCCATACTACCTCTTCCTTTATAGATACCTCACAAGATTCATGGCCTAGATCTTGACTGCATACAAAGGATTTTGGTTAGGGATATCATTGTCCTACATGATATTTTGGATGAAAAGCTAGATAGTAATCAAGTTGTCTATAAAAATGGGCCCAAGTCCCTTGCCATACATGTGTTTTGCAACATATTTGATATTCTATCAAGGATCAATAAATGTCTCCTCATTGTTCTAGCATCCGCAATTCTAGAAGATGTGATGCCCAGTGACAAGCAGTGGTCGTATTACCACTCTACACCATCCCTTGTAGATTTCTTGTTCAACAATCAATTTTAATCTTCAAATACCATTACCCTAGTCAACAAATAAAAAGGGGAAGACGAGACTCACTCTTTTCCCTTTTCATTACAAGGGCTATTGGCTCATGTGCATAGAAGATTTAGTTAAGTGACACATTGTCTTATTCAATGCTTGTTGCACATAATTACCGAGTACCAATATGCAATTCAGATATTTAGGAGTAGATCAGATCATGTACATCCCAATCCATTTACAATGCTTAATTAGACAAGGATGTCCTTAATACAAGCTTAATTGGATCAATTATACTATTGAGCCACTATTCCATCAACAAATGCCAAGAAAGGGTGATAGTGCTTTTATGGTCCTTCGTGTTACGGAGGCCATTAACAGCAATATGCCTTGATACTATAGACCCTAAAGGTTTTATTGAATGAAGGGGAAGATATTCCATGCAGCGATCCATGATCGTTGCTTCTTCCAATGTCCTAAATTTCCTAAAAATCTCTGGGATCTTTACCCCCTTATCTAGAGATCGGCCAAGGTCCCCTTTAGGGAAATTCTACTATAGACGAAGATAGTAAACATTTTAAAATAGAGCAAGCTCAACTAGAGCCAAGCCATGCACAAAAATAACAAAAAGATAGATGCTTGACACTCTACCCTTCACTAGAATTGTCTTGGAAGTAGTAGAAATAGAAGAAATTCTAGATGAGACTCAGGGTGACTTTTTGTTTATGGGCCAACTAAAACTGATAGAGACCAATTTTGTAAACTTTGATATGAGTATCTACATTGATATATCATAGGTTGACTTAGATCTCCTTATGATGCGACTCAAAGATGTAGAAGATAACTTGGTTGCAACGATCTGGTTGTTATGAAGGTCGGTCTTTGCTACAGCCTTAAACCTGGCGGGTATCTGTTGCATAGCCTTATGGATGCATATCAATCTCTTATAGGCCATGACTTGGATGATGTCTATGTGACTGGGCTAGATTTAATGAATGATCTATATGACCAAGATGAATATGGAGAGAGACAAATTTTCATCCAGCGATTGAAAGTAGCTTTCCAAGATTTTTCATTCTACCTCTATTTCATAATAACTGTTGGACACTGCTTGTAATTTCCACCGAAAACTATAGAGTTTTTTTAATAACTCAGATCATCTTCTGAATCTTGTGTCTCTCAATAATTCTACACAATTAGCAGTGAGACTGAATGATGGGCTGAAATTTGAGCTAGAGAAATCCTTATTCTTATTCACAAATATAGGCTATGATTCTCAGTGCAAAAAGAAATTAAGCAAGCATCAATTTCATCACCACAATCTTGAACAACACCCGCCATCAAATGATTATGGGTTTTACATCCTTTATTGGTTGTACTCTCTTTTTAGCCTTTGCATCAATGTGTAAGATTGTCCAACAGAGTACTATCATTGTATGAGGGGCAATTAACCCATCAATCTTCTAAAATATGAATAGGAAGATGAGGACCACTGTCGGTGTACTAAACAATGATCTCTCCTGATTTCATTTCTTTCTTACTTTTCCACTTTGAGGACAGAGTCTGTAATAAGTTTGGGGGTAATCTAGTGAGATAGGTATTACTAATATCACTCGATTTCTTTTCCTTCTCTTGATTCAATCTTTGTTGCAACTATTCAAAAATTTTGAGATTTTGACTATGTACTAAACAAAACAATTATCTCTCTCTGGAGAACATAGTATGTTTATCCCAAAATAACTTTTGTAAAAATTTCAAGTAAATAAACAAAAAGCCAAGACATTTTCACAATGTATTTATTTTATGTGTTTATCTTAGCAAAATATTACAGATTCTACTAACTTGGTTCCAATTCTAGAACATCATTAAAATATTCTTTCTTAAGCCATGCAAAAATACAAAGGGATACTCACATTAAATCAAAGCATCACTCTCATGAAAGAATAAAGAGCTACCTCACCCCCATTTCCACAACCACATCCATGGAAACCCCAAAATTAGAGTGTGGGTAAAGAAAAAGAGTTGTGCCATGCTTTTAGGAAAGAAAAGCTACCTTGATGGTATATAGTTGCACCCATGAATGAATATATGTCACTTTTGATAGTTTGTAAGTACAAAAATTACATAGACCCATTTTTTACGGTGTTCATCAGAGTTATAGCAGTCTGGGATAGTGGTACATAGAATTTGCAATCACTGCTCTAAAACCAATCAGTTTGGAATAAACGAACCAGTTTCTTGCTAACAGACCTATAGTTGAAAGACCCAAATGAAGGAATGTGACACATGTAAGCCTTTTAGTCTACCTATTCATCAACCACCTTCCCGAACAATAAGATTGAGAGTGAAAGCTACTTTAAATAAGAGACATGTGATGGAGATGATATAGAGTAATGGATATTGACAAAATGGTAAGAAAATATCTTTTAAAACATGATGTCTAAGGAAGCAAGATCATTTTAGGAATTTGTAAAAGTTTTGATAAGAGGTTGTTAAAAAATATTTATCAAGTATCAATCATACTACCATACTTATTTATCTTTATGTGATAATTCTATGCTTCTAGCTTGAGGACAAGCTAAATACTAAGTTTGGGGGAGTTGATAACATCAAATTTTATGAATATTTTATGCCTCATTTGATTAGGAATTCATTTTTATATCTACATGATGACCCTAATATCTTACATTCTTCCACTTATTTCCCAAACTCTCTCTAATTAAGTTCCTTTAAAAAATCCAAGAATTTCATGCTCGAAATCAATAGATTTTGATTGAAGTACTGTCAACTTTTTGGTCAATCATTTCACATGAAGGAGATATCAAGCAAGAGAGAGAGTGAGAAAATTAAATCAATCAGCTTCTAAAGGTTGATCAAAGATTACTTTAGTAATTGCCAATTGATATACTAGACCAATCGGCCTTTAGGTCGATCGATTCACCAATTTTAGTGTCTACCAAAGCAATTGATCTCCATGTCAAGCATCATCTATTGAACTCAACTAAGTAAAGCAAAACAATTAGGCTCTCAAGATCAATAGGAAAATGGTCAAGTAGAGACTTGTCAAGCTCTTGCACCAAAGCCTCCTATCGACCTTCAGGTTAATCAATCCCAAGAAAACAATCAATTTTAAATCAATGGCTAAATCTCAATCAACCTCCCAAAGAAATGTTTAGTCTGAGGTTGATCACTCACCTATAGTCAATTAAAAGGTTCAAGCTCCAAAGCTCAATATCTCGAAGACTAGTGTCAATTCCAGGACCAAAACATGTCAATATGAGGCTGATAATACCCTATAAATAGGACCCTAAGGCATCACTTCCAAGAGATTCTTGTCTTAAGTGAAAAGGACAAAATGTTGTTGTGAAGAAAAAGAACCAAAGTCATGGCATATCAACCTCATGAGAGCAATCAATCTCCTAAACTTTTCTACCAACCACTTCCACCATTAAGCTCTATAGATCCATATTGTAAAAGTGTCACTAGTCAAAGAGGAGAAGACTATCAATCTCCTAGTTTGATTGGATAGATTGGTCGACCCACTCAATCACAATCAACTAAAAGGTGGGTAGTTTTACCATCCATATTGATCTACCCATGTAATGAACTCTTCCCTTTTCTCTTTTTATTTCATTATTTCTATTGAGAACCATGACTTGTTCAAGTTGTAGTTTGTTTATTTTTCCACCATTAGTGGCTAAACTCAATAACTTGGTTTTGTAGTATCCATCAAGAACTTCCAATAATGTAATCTTTCTGTATTATATTTATCCTTATTCTATTTATACATATATTATCACAACTTTGTTTCCATACAATTTAAATGCATCGTTTGCTTGATTAGCTACCTTCTTGAAATGTCTGATCTGAACTATTTTGAGAGAGAAAATTCAAGATGATTTGGATTTTGTATTAGTGATGAGTCATGAGAGTGAGGAGCTTCTATAGAAAAGTCCATATGTTTATTCTTGATCCATGGGCTACCATCTCGAGTGACAGGTGCCTTTGAATAGAAATATAACCCTAACTTCGAGATAAGGAATGTGTTAGATATCTTTTATGGCTGGTTGCAAAATATGTTGAGAATATATAAAATATGAGAGGAAGGTTTTGCATAGTTGAGGTTGGCATAACTAATGAAACTCAAGCCAAGTTTCCTTTATCACAATCACAATTATATTTGTCTTATTTGAGTTTCATAACTTAGGCATACCATTTTGAGTAGGTTATTTTGTTCCTTAAATGGAATGCTAATTTGATTGTTTTTGTTCAACTAAGTAATGCTAAGGTTCTTAGTTCCTATGTCTTTGTTGCTCCTTATCCTTGTACTCGAACCCATATGACTATAGTAGAATTTGTATTGAGTTGTTAAAGTCTCTTGAAGTTGGGTATAAATTTAAAGTTTGAGACCTTCAAAAGGAAATTACATTTACACTTTTGACTCACATTTAAGGGTGATAATGCACATCTCACCTCAAATATACTTGAGTTTGCTTTTTGTTTCTTTATTTTACCTCAAATGGTTTGCAAACTCAATTTTTTGTACTCACTTCCATATTATTTATTTCGATGGTATGTCCTAATTACATAGAGAGGGATATTGAAGAAGTGATTAGAGATATTAGGGGGTGCCATCTCAAACTTAGGTTTGGTATAATTGTTGGCATTTTATTATTGATTTGGTGGATGTGAGATAAGAGTGTGGAAGAAGAAGTGTAGAAGAGGCTTTGGATCATGGGAAACAACTTTTTTATATAATTTAATGCATCGAGACATTCTAACATTTATTCCATAGAAATAATGACATGACATGGGAATGTGTGGAAAAATTATGGATATGATTCACGAATTGGTAGGGGGGACATTGTGTTTGATCACTATAAGTATCCTACGACTTGCCATGTTTTATAGGGAACATGATTATTGGGTTCATGTGATGCATGAGATGAGTTCTAACCATTGGTTAAATTTCACAAAAATGGTGACAATGAGGTTTCACTTTATGAAGGGGATTATATGACAACCTAAATAAAAATGCAACATGAGTATAAAAGTATAGAAATATACTAAGGTAAACATATAATGGCTTAATTAATCTAAACAAAGATTAAAAATGGATAGGAAAAAAGGGAACTTACACCAATTACATTCTATGCTAAAAATGCATGATGTGATGTGGAATGATCCAAACACGGCAGTGTAGTTCATTCAATGAAACTAAAAAACAATGTGACTGGGTGGTGAGGAGAAAATTTTATACCAATTTCCTCATATACTACCAAACACAAACATCAAGATGGAGGGGAAGAAGAATGGTGTTAGAACTAAGATGTGTGGCTTCTACCTTGATATAACTGATCATCTTGACATGGATATTAGCTGATATGATATTATTGTTCATAGTTGGACCAATCTTTTCATGTAAGCAATGTGTCAAGGGGTACACTCTATTCAGATCCTAAGCATAATACCATTCCCAATAAAAATAGTTTGGAGGAGGGTACTTTTAAGTTGTTGGTAAGGTGGGTAGGTGTCCAAGTAGTCATGATGGTGCTTATGTCACAAATTTTGTGGGCATACTACATGTAGTAGATTTGATTGAGTCGATATATATATATATATATATATATATATATATATATATATATATATATATATATATATATATATATATATATATATATATATATACATATATATATATAAAGAGAGAGAGAGTCGGGCTAGAATACACTTGAGTGTATAGATCATGCCGTACACCTCAATGGTTTTTGCCTATCTAGACCATGTTTTTTCCAAATCCAGTCCATTAATCTTCATGGTTACAATAATATGCCACATACAAAATTTGAGCTCATTTGGATGAGCGTAAGTCATTCATCCAAGGACAACAAAACGACATATAAAACTAATTTGAAATGCATGATTTTTGCCTTCTTTAGATGCATGACCTATAAGTGTCCAAATGAGATGAAATTTATTATATACTATGTTCTTAAGATATTTAAGAAGATCAATGGTTTAGATTTTTCAAAAAGTTATTGCATCTTAAAAAATGACTAAGGTGTACGGCGCCTCCGGTACACTCGAGTGTACACTAGCATGACTCTCTCTCTCTCTCTCTCTCTCTCTCTATATATATATATATATATATATATATAATTATTCATGCTCCATGTGGATCAATTAAGAAAAAGCGGTCCTCCATGGTAAAAAAATTGAAGGCACCATAAGGAGTGGGACACGAGGTTGATAGACATTTAGCGCTTGATGAGGCATGCAAGTGGAGTTGTATTGGAGGCTGGAGTGTCATCATTTTCCTATGGTGCATTGCTTGAGTCAGCAAGATAACCTTTGTAATTTTGAGGATGTACACCACTAGAGTACCTCTTTCTACTTTAGTCATAACATGGGCCATATCTAGGAACAACTTCCCTATAAATAGAGAAAACTTACTATCTGTGTGTTGAAGCATGTTACATTGCACCTTATCTCCCATGGCTTGAGAGTGCTCCAGCATCTTGATCTCGAACTTGTCATATTGGATTCCCATAGTTAGACATCCTCTGCCCATCTCAAGTATCATGTATGTAGTGTCTTGAAATGGTATTCCAAGTAGAATCTCATTGTCATGGTCATCCTGCATTTCCATCACCACAAAATCTATAGGAAAGATGAACCTATCCACTTTCACCGGACATCCTCGCATATACCATATGGCTTAACTAGTGAGTTTTTTGCCAACTGGATTGCCATGTTACTCTTCCTAGATTCCTTAAGTCTGAGCTTCTTGATGGTAGATAGGGGAATCAGATTTATACTTGCCCTTGAATCACATAAAGCCTCTACAAATTATGTCTTTCCTATGAAGCATGTGATATTGAAGCATTTTGCATCCTGTCTTTTAGGAGGTAGTGTCCCAAAATAAAATCACTAACATTCTCTTTCACAATCATGACATCAGACTCTGATATCCTTCTCTTCTTTGTAAGTATATCCTTCAAAAACTTCCCATAAGATGGTATCTTCTCAATAGCGTCTATCAAGGGAACGTTCACAGAAGACTTTTGAAAATTATCTAGAATTTTCTTGAACAGAAAAAGGTGGGTATTAGCGCAAGAAATTTATGATGCATCAAAAAGATCTTATGATTCAGCTTGAATGAAATTTGAAAATTATAAAATAAAATAAAAAGGTTGGCCAGAGTGGACGACCACAACACTCCTAATGTCGGATGTTGCCACTTCCCCGACAATGGTGCCAAAAACTTGACACAAGCTTACTTTGCGTAATACGCAATTGAACATATCAAATTAATAAGGCCTTGTGAGGCCCAAGTCGAATACAAGGAAGCATTTCTCTAGTACACTACTACTAACTATAGTCTAATCAGCTAGGCCAGTTGTAAACGGTTGAATTGGTTTGAGTTACGAAACTAATGCAGCAACAAAATGAATTAATGGTTTGAATTAATCAGAGATGGAATGAATACTTTATGACAGTGGTTTCACCACATATAACACTAATAATTAACCTCACACACTAATATATATTATGTTAATCCCCAGAGAAGGATCCTCTAGCCAGAATTACCTTCTCCCACAGTGTAATTCACTATCTAATCTAATGCTAGTCCCACTTTTGTAGAATGGTTGATTAGTTAGATGCTTTATGATTATTCTCTGGGTTTCTCCTCATGTTTATACTCTGCTTTTCCCAAAAGGCACAATGCATGAGTAAATCTATGCTTTCCAACCCTTAATCCCTCTCCCGAGATGACTAAGCATCTATTAATCCACTTATGGTGATCAAGCAAAAATACAACACAAAGCTTTCATAGATTTATATATAGTAAAAAGAGATAAAATTGATATTAATGCATAGAAATTAATTATAGTGTATATTCAGGCTACTCCCGGATCCTAAGGAATAAAGATTTTTAGCCTTGCATGGTTTTCATCGATGAATACATAGAAAGGAAGAAGAAAAATATGGAAAACATTAGGAAACTAAAGTAACCCTTGAATCTATGTCCGTCTGGTAGATCCCCTCCATCGTACATGTGTTCCACTGTCTTCCGGATGCGGAATCGTCCTCCAAAGGTGCTATGATCTTCCCAGTTGAAGTTTTCAGTCCTCCATTCTTCTCTTCTCTCTCTCTCTCTCTGGTTGTCGTGCAATGGAAACGGTTGTGTCTCTTCGTCTAGTCATCATCCCCCTAAGTCATAGAAGGCACTTAGGGTACGAAATAACATCCACTGTTGGATTAGAGTGAAATCTATGGATGGACTGATCGGGTAGACACAGTAGTACCAACTAGGTGAGTCAGTAGTACCGAGTCACTTAGGTTTAGTCGCATATTCCCGATCATGTCGGTACTATCGAATGGACTCGATAGCATCGAGTTTTGTGATTTTTGAACTGCCTCCCTGACGTCAACTCGGAAGTACTGAGTTGGAAGCTCAGTAGCATCGAGCTTTCTCAAATCATGCTGGGATTTACTTATGTTGTTTTGGTACCACCGACTTTGGCTGTCGATAGCACTAATTTTGGGCGAGTTTTGGGTCCATCACTGACGTCAAGTCAGTACCACCTACTATTACCAAGTTGGTAGCACCGAGTCTGTAGAACTTCCTTGTACCTGAAAATGCACAAAAACAATAGAAGTACTTGGGATGCGTAAAATACTACATAAAACAATTAAAATCATATAATTTGATGTATTTAATAGAAACATGTCATCTATGTCATTCCATGCATAATAAATCAAATAAATGACTAATCTACACATGAAATCAAGGAAAAATGTGCCTGTAATAATGATTAAAAACACATGCATCACCCATCAACAATATTTTTGCTATCTTGATGGCTATTTAGGTTTCTATCAAATCCTCATTCATTTGGACGACCAAGAGAAAACGACTTTCATTTGCCCTCACTAGTACAGAAATGGTCTATAGCGTCAGTTTTTTTAAGCCTATAGCGTCACTTTTCAGTCGACGCCTAAGTGGCCGCCGCTACAGTAATTGATCTATAGCGTCGGTTTTTTTAACCCAAAAAAACCGACCTTGTATAGTAAAAACCGACCCTATAGGCTCTCAAAAACTAAACCCAAATGAGAAATGAAATTGTACTTGAACCCTATAACGTCGGTTTTTTAATAAATAACTGACTCTAAAGATTATTTCTAAGGATCTATAGCGTCGGTTTTTCTTTAAAAAATGACCTTATAGGTGGTCGTGCTGCATAAAATGGTCATGTTGGGATGAGGTAGAACGATCGTATTGTCTATATTAGCACGGTCGTTCTATACGGCACGACCGTTCTACCATATCTCAACACAGTCATTCTACACGGCACGACCGTTCTACCTCATCCCAACACAGTTGTTTTATGCAACACGATCGTTCTACGCGGAACGGCCAAGACACCTATAAGGTCGGTTTTTTAAGAAAACCGACGCTATAGGGTCGAATTTTTTTTTAAATTTCTACAGAAACTGAACAGAACAAAACAGAAGAACAAGAATAAGATATGGGAGAGGGGTGCAATAATGCTCAACTGTCACCATTCCAAACCACACATTCATAAAAAAATGATTCATATATTGAGTTGAGTACACATAGTCACATCATAATTTACAAAATGATAGATTACAAGTCTGAGATGATATTAAATGTCAGATATAAAAGTAAATATTAAAGAGTATTGAAACTACATACATAAATGGAACGTAACTGACATATTTATTCCAATGCTATATTGACTTCATTTAGAAAAGCATCTGACCACTCTTCTCAGAATTTATTTAAGTCCTCACGTGTGTAAGGCTGAGTTGTAAAGATCTGTAACAGAAAATGCACATGTTAATATTTTATAAAATGACTACAACTCACTTGTAAATTTATGATGTTATTCTTTATTACCTGATCTATAGTCTGAATGTCATTTGATGCTTGTTTGACAATAGCTTGCATATATTTCATTACATGGTAACCACAAGCCCAGTCATTATTTTGTATAGGACAATACAAATAACGAATTATACTTAATGTTAGTAACTACTATAAACAGAAGACTATAAGAGTTGACATATAAGAGTTGAAAATTAATACATATAAGACTAAGCAGTTGTCAAAGTAGCTACCTTGACATTTTTCAAAGTCAATGTCTTTAATTTTGTGGGTATTTGTCCTCCGCCTTCACGAAAAGCTTTTATACCCCTATCAATTAAATGATATATAGTTGGTAAAATAGAAATTCTAAATAGAAATATCATGTTGAAGCATTGACTATATTTATGCTTACACCATAACTGGCAATTTCAGTTTGTGACCCCTTTTTGTTTTTCCCATTGGGTCAAGATAATAAAGAGTCATCAATTTTGGGACAATCACCACTAATTCCCAATGTCTAGATCTGAGTAAGAATATAGTCCAGATCTTTGGTTGGCTAAGTATCGACACAAACATTTACATTTACTTCCCAACTCGTCGAATGTGGATTCTGGAATAATAGATGGCTTGGGCATAGGAGGACGACTAGTAGAGTTTTACTTTTTGGTTTGCAAACCTACTAATTAAATTACATACTTCTATTACACAAGTTCATATATGCAGTCAAATATGAAAAACATGGTAGAATTCAAGTATACCTTGTCATTGATAACCAAGTGTCTAGGCCAACCCACCATAGCACCCTCTGCTTCTTCAACTATACTATATTCAGGATTAGGTATGGGTAGTGGTTTGTCCCCCATTCCGTCATACACAAGATGGATGGACACACGGCAAATGTCATCAGTAATTTGTTGGCCATGCAATGTACCACCAAGGTTGTACACCTTGCCCGCTACCACAACATTATATTCTGGAACCTCCACTACAAGTTTACAGTTCATACCAACCTAGATTGAAATAATATAGATTATATAAGAAGTAGTAGAACAGATACCTGTTACAACTATATATATTATCATATATATATCATACGAATAACACAACATATAGAATAAAAGCTTACTGCAGATTGTTGTGGTGGTTCATTGGGAGTGCTCCCATGACCTTCTACAACTGTAGCATGGGCTTGTACCTCATCACTTGAGAGATGCACAGTATGAATAGGTTGAGAAGGTTGAGTAGGCTGAAATGAAGACATTATTTCATTTACTTTCTGCGCTACTAATGCTTCAACCTCCTCTTGTGTAAGACCTCCTGCACGACCTCTTTTAGATTGCGAAGGGCCAAAATAATACTTGAATCATATGCCAGCTCCTAATCCCCTAACACGGCCAGGATGCTCCTTCATACCAAGAGCAACTGATAGTTCATCCATGTGGCCAGTTGGGATGAACTTACCTTCCTTCCTTTGCTCGTGGAGATCAATCTATTCATAGTTAATAAAAATATTAAATCATAATATCAATTAGATATAAAAAAATCTAAGTTTGTGGGAGTTACTCTTTACTTAGTTGGGATAAACCTACCATCTTTTGTGCCACCTCCTTAGTTGCAGGGTTGACAATTTCACCTGCTCGATTCTTTCTAACATCAATCCATGTCAAGTGTCGGGGTGGGCACTCAACTTGAGTTGTACTAGATTCTTCTCCAGAAGAGGATTGCTTCTCTTATAGTTGGCGGCGGAAGGCATAACCACCGGGCCCCAAGCGATGGTCATGCACATTTTTGGCCCGTCTTTCCTTTTGAGCCTGGTGGATAGCCTGATCATTTAAAATGAAATATTGCAATTCAGACTTGGCAAACATGTATAAAAATATTCACCTCCTTAATTGTATAAAATTAAAGATTCATACAATACATCACAATCTTTATTACCTGAAACTCTTCCGATCTCCTAGCTGCAACAAATGTTTCCCACACCTCAGGATCTATAAAAATATATACATATATTGCTTTCTTCTTTTGTTTAGGATTATCTATAAATTCCCTTGTGAGATATGTCTTAAAACCCCTCCATCGTACACCACAACGTCGTAGCACTCTTTTCTTGTGATCTTTTTCATTTAAATGAAAAACACCATATACATACAAAAGAAGCAATTAATAATGTTGTTTTGAAAAGTAATTAATTCCAAGCAAACTAAATTAGAATCAATAGATAAAAAAAACATATTAAAATAATATCACTTCCACTCACAGATATATCTTTCCATATGAGGTCTTTTTTGGCATTAGGAACATCATGCCAATTTTCTATATCTATTGGCACCTTACTGCGCGCGGTCGCCCCTACGTAATGCTTGAAAGCACTAGCATGTTCCCCAACAGGTGCTCGTGTGATATCAAATTGGACTGGCAATTTGTCCCCTTTAGCCCTGATCTCCTGCAGCCTACGCATCAGTGTGGGACCTCTACTTTTCTTAGCATCACCACTACCATCCTTATGGTTCTCATGCTCATGCTCAGAATGTTCATCTTCACTCGCCATTTTAGAACATGCAAGTATAAATGATAAAAAAAACAAGTGATAATAAAAGCACAAGTGATAAGGTATACTTGCTTGAATGATAATAAAATAAATAATTCAAAGAATACATGCCTCTAGTATTGGTTGAGTTGTTAGTCAAGGAAAATTCCTTCAGCATGGTCTTGACATTTATAATATTCATCGGTGTTATCTTCAACATTTACACTTGGCAAACCAACTAAGAATGGACTGGAATCATCATACTTTTTATAGTATTCTTCTTCATCTATAGGATCTACAGTAAACTATCTTGTTCCATGAAGAACGACAGACCAGTTTTTATTTGTCGGGTCATCAATATAGAATACTTGTTTTACTTGGTCTATCATGATGAATGGCTCATCTTTCTCACCAATATTTTCAAAATTCACCAATTTGAAACCCAACTCATCCACTAAAACTCCTTTGTTGTTGTCAACCCAATTACACCTAAAGATAGGAACTCGAGAATTTGTATAGTCCATTTCCCATATGTCCTCAATGGTGCCATAATATGACATCTCAGCTTCGCGTGGTCTTTTATCTTTGGCACTAGCAAAATACAACGAACAAGCTTGAATAGTGACCCCACTATTTTGAAATACAATATCATCTTGACGCTTTGTGTAGTATGAAAATCCATTTATGGCATAACCTTCATATGACATGACATCCATTTTTGGCTTAAAGGCGAGCCATTTTATGTTCTCAGCAACATTATTCGGTGATTCAGATAGTTGATTAAATACTTTCTCTTCAAACCACCTAATAAATGTTCGATTATGCTCTCTTGCAAGCCACATTGAACTGGATCGCGGATGATTTCTCTTGATAAGATCATTGTGTTCTGTGATGTAGCTACTAACTTCATCGATGTTGTGTAAAATATACAAATGTGCTTGTTCCCACAACTCACGACTGATTCCTTTCACTCGTCCTCCCAGAGTTCCTTTGCCACAATAAGATTCAGTGTGATGGGAATTTTTTAGATCACTAGAAGTTTCATTGCAATTCAAAAAATCATTGCAAAAGTCCATCACCTCCCTAGCCACGTAACCCTCAACAATACTCCCTTCAGGACGATAACGATTCCGAACATCACCTTTAAAAACACTCATGTAGCGTTCAAATGGATACATCCAGTGTAAGAAAATTGGACCCAACATCTTCACCTCCCTTGTAATATGTACTACAAGATGAACCATGATATCAAAAAATGAAGGAGGAAAGTACATTTCAAGCTGACACATGGTAACAATTACATCTTTCTATAATTTATCGAGAGTATCAGGATGTATCACTTTGTTGCATATTTCATTGAAGAAGAAACAAAGTCTTGTGATTGCAAACCTTACATGCTTCGGCAATATAGATCGAATAGCCATAGGTAAAAATTGTTGCATTAAGGTGTGACAATCGTGAGATTTGAGACCTATCAACTTCAGATCCTTCATTGATACCAATCTATGAATATTAGAAGAGTATCTTTGTGGAACCTTAATATTATACAAGCACTCACATAAAGTCTTTTTTTCCTTCTTTGACAAAGTGTAACAAGGTGGTGGTAAATATGTGCGGCGACCCCTGATCTCCACTGATAATTCTTTTCTTATACCCATTAATTCTAAATATTTTCTAGATTTGATGCCATCTTTCGTATTTCCTGGTATGTTCAATAGCGTACTGATGATGCTATCACAAATATATTTTTCAACATGCATGACGTCAATGCAGTGTCTAATTGCCAAAGATCTCCAATAAGGAAGATCCTAGAATATTGACCTCTTCTTGTATAGAGATTTGTCACATGTGAGTGTATGACTACTTGAAATCTTTCCAAATTCATTAACAATATGTTTCACCCTATCATATACAACATTTCTTGGTATAGGTTTAGGAGCACTTCGTTCCTCAGTTGACCCATTAAAGTTTTTGTGTTGCCTTCGATAAGGATGCACTGGTAGGAGAAATCTCCGATGACCAAGATATACGATTTTACCACCATGTTTTAGTCTGATTGAATCAGTATTTTCCTCACAAACAGGACATGCTTTGTATCGTTTTATGCTATATCCAGACAAATTTCCATAAGCTGGAAAGTCATTAATTGTGCAAAACAACATAGCACGCAAACTAAAGATCTCTTTACGTGAAGCATCATATGTCATAATACCTTCTTCCCATAGTTTCATTAGGTCATCTATTAGAGGTTGAAGGTAAACATCAATATCATTTCTATGTTGCTTGGGCCCTGATATCAATATTGACAACATGACATACTTATTTTTCATACACAACCAAGGAGGAAGATTGTATATAACAATCATAACAGACCACACGCTATGTTGGCTGCTTAATGTACCATAGGGATTCATTCCATCTGTACAGAGTCCAAGTCTTAAGTTTCTTGGTTCGTTACCAAATTGAGGGTATAATAAATCAATTTTCTTCCATTGTGGTGAATCAGATGCATGTCGTAGGATGCCATCATCATTGGCCTTTAACTCCCCATGCCAAGACAATTTTTTTGCATCTTCTGTATTAGCAAATAAGCGTTGAAATCGTGGTATTATTGGTAGATACCACATCACCTTGATAGGAGAGCCATTTTTAGCCTTAGATGAATTTGTGGTCTTATACCTTGACGCACCACATTTTAGACAATTTATTAAATTACTATAGTCCTTCTAAAACAACACACAATCATTTGGACATGCATGAATCTTCTTAGCCTCCATTCCCATTGGGCACATTATTTTCTTTGTTTGATATGTTGAAATTAGAAGCTCGTTGCCTTCAGGAAGAATTTCCTTTAACAAAGACAACAATGAAGTGAAACTCTTATCGCTCCATCGGTTTTGAGCTTTAAGAGTATATAATCGCATCACAGCACTCAACCTCGTGAACTTAGTACACCCCTTATATAAAGGTTTTTCAGCATCATGGACTATGTTTGCAAATAAATAAGGTGGATCAATGACATTGTCCCGACAACTGCGTAGAATCTCATCAACCATATCATCATGAATCGGGTCATGCTGAATCAGTTCATCATTGAAATTATCATCATTATCTATATCTTCTATGCCACAACTATTAGTATCGACATTTTCTGATCCATTATTAATTTTCTCTCCATGCCAATACCATTCATTATAACCGTGTATGATCCCATTGCATCTGACATGATCCTTAATTTCCTCAGCAGTATCAACTTTCAAATTGTTACCACAATTTCTACATGGACAATAGAACCTATATGTAGGTAGTTTCCTATGTTCCTTAGCAAATCTGATAAATTCATTAAGACCTTTGGCAAACTCTGAACTACAACGGTTCTTGAAAGACATCCAACTTCGATCCATTTTCTATATCACATTAAAAATTAATTATAAAACTAAGCATTTAATATTGATACTATAAGATGTAAGTTTTTATTGATACGAAGTTAATTACTTTTATACTAAAGTGTACCACCTATCCCATTTTTTAATATTTAATCTCATTAGTAACTATATAATGTATGTTTAGTTTTGAAGAAAATTTCAGCAGCATTTCCCCTAAGTTCTCCAAGTACACCAATGTAAATGGTAAATAACCACTCACATATGTACCCAGAGAACAAATGCGGAAATACTACTAAAATTTTCTTCAAAACTAAACATACATTATACAGTTACATCCTAAGTGAGATTAAATATTCAAAAAAGTCCCAAACTGGGGACTATCCAAAATTTACTCCTATGAGTAAATTTTGAACGGGTTTCTAAGTTGATACATGCATAAATGTATTATTGTCATATTTATATATTAAGTTAAACAGCATGCATTCGATGATCTCATATATAAACCCTAAAGTGTCAATCTGAGACTACACAATGTCTACCTTCATATTTCTGGAATATCTACCAAGCACTACCATACATGTATTAAATATTTGAATCAAAATGAAGCCTAATGGCACATTGGGAGAGTGAGAATATTATACCTCACTTGAAGGCTGAAGAACAAATATATGCAAGTCAACAACACCTGCAACAACACAAATGCACGATTCAATTCTCTTATAATGTAAGGCATTAGGGTCAATATACATCAATATTAGACGAGCAGAAAGATTTTAACAAATGCAGTTCAACAACTCAGCCAACACGGTCATGCTACCTAACAAATACATTTACTCAGCCACAACCACCACAGTTGTACTACCCAGCATGGTCGTGCTACCTAACAAATACATTCACTCAGCCACAACCACCACAGCCGTTCTACCCAGCACAGTCGTGCTACCTAACAAATACATTCACTCAGCCACAACCACCATGGTCGTGCTACCTAGCAAGGCCGTGCTATCTAACAAATATATTCACTTTGAACCTCTCCTCAATCGCGGCACGACAATAAGAAGAAAAACGGTCGTGGTTATGGCACGATCGTGCTACAAACACCAGCACCCATCGCTACCCACTGCCGACCCCAGCCCCGACTGCAACACCCATCACCACCCACCGCCGGACCCCAGCCCCGACCACAGCAGCCCCCACCTGCCCCGCCTCTCCTTTCCAACCGAGAAGGGCTCTTCGACGGCGACACAACACGTACAACCGAGAATCTTGCGACCGATTTTTAGTTAATAAAATGTACCTTGAGACCTTTAGTTGGTGGCACAACACGGCTCGACAGCGGCACAACATAGCTCGGCTCCTTGGACATGGTGGCCACAACATGACTCAGCTTTTTGGACACGACGGCAGCGTCGGAAGGACACGAAGATGGGCTCCTTGGACACAATGACAGAGAAGGAGGGGGTCTCTAGCGATGTGCTTTCAAGCAAAATGAAATGAAACAGAAGTCGATCGGGTCTATCGCACATTTTGGTAACAGTCTGACCTTTAGCGTCGGTTAACTGACAAAACCGATGCTAGAAGTCATGTCTCTAGGGTTGGTTATTCGAGAAAACCGACGCTAAAGCCTAAGTGGTGCCCGAATTTCTGTAAACCATCTATAAGGTCAGGTATTTGAAAAAATAAACCCTAGAGGTCAGTATCTATAAGGTCGGTTATCCATAAAAACCGACCCTAGAGTTTCAAATCGGTGCCTGCATTTTTGTTTGACCCTATAGCATCGGTTATTTGGAAAAACGGACGCTATACATTGAGGCGCGAAACCAAAATCGTGTGATTTTTTTCCTCGGAAAACCTGTAAGGTCGGTTTTTATGATAAAACTGATGCAATAGTCTATTAGGTCAGTTATTATAATAAAAATGACGCTATGGGCAGCGACGTTACTGGCAAAAAATGTAGTAGTGCCTTTTGGCACTTATGCATTCAGGAGAATGTCATTTAGGTTGTGCAATGCTCCAGCCACCATTCAGCGGTACATGTCCACTATCTTTGCTAGATTGACCAAAACCATCATGGAGGTTTTTATAGATGATTTTTCCATCTATGGAGATAGTTTTGAATCTTGTCTCTGTAATGACCCATTTTCAAATTAGTCATCTAATTAGGGTTTACTTGGATGATTGTATGCTTAACTAAGTTGATCATTATTTAAAGCTTGATTAGTGATGGTACTTAATTTTTGATGTTTTAACTATAATGAGAAGGTTTAATCATACTTTGATTTACATAATTAGTGTTAAGATTTGGAAACCCTAATCGGCCCAAATTAGGGTTTTGATGACTTATGAAAATAGAATTTGATAAGTATAGTGTCTCACTAAATTATTTTTATTATTTTATGTGTAAGTCTGATTTAATTCAAATTTGGATATGATTTGTATATCTAAAATTTGAACACTACTGAAAAATATTATAATTTTCTAAGAATGTTCTGACCTATTTGTCGATCAAGTTTCAAACTCGACTCACCATATTTTTAGATTGAAATAGCAGTGTGGTAATTGAATTTTATCTTTTTATTTGTATATATATTTGATCTAAAATTTTAACTGTAGTTTTAAAATTCCATTATAGAAACCCTATTAAATTTTTATAATTTTTGGATGATTTTTTATCCCTGCAGAGAGGGGGTGTCGGTTGAGTTCTGTGAAGGACAAACTCGACCGACCATGCTGTTGACTGCAATATAGTAGTGTAGTATTTGATTTTTAATTATTTATTTATAACTAAAAATGATATAAAAAATTTACTGTTTCTTATAGACTAAATTTCAGACATTGGGTTAAAGTTTCATAATTTTTGGATGAGGTTTGGTTTCAGTCAAGTTTATAACTCAGCCAACCAACCAGTCTGAGCAAAATAAAAATACATTGAGAGGCTTGTTTGCAAATGTTCTAAGCACCTCAATTCATCTATATCACTAACCTAACACACAAGGAGCTCACATAACTCATCCTTACTGTCAAAGAAATGAAATTCTTGAGAGAGAGGAGAGCTAGGGTTTTCAGAAGAGAAAGTAGTGGAGATGTTGACGTAGGGTTTCTCTATCCAAGATATGATGAAATCAAGTAAGTTTAGCTTCTTTGCATAGCATTTCATGGTGAATCTTCTCTCACATGTCAAGAGTCCGTCCCTCCCCTGATTTTATTTGAAATAACATCAAATCTCTCCATTTTATCACTCTTTCTATTCTAATCCCCATTTCTAGGGTTTCCGGGTTGAGAGGAGAAAGAATTGGATTCTTTTGCGAGAGTTTGATTGGGTTTCCAAAAATTCAAAGGTTGACCTACAAAATTAAGGTGCTTGGCACCTGAGGTGAGTGTTTTTCTCCCTCCTAGCTTTGTATTCATGTTTAAATCCTAATTATATCCGGCTAAAACAATCAGAAACCTTGTTTGTACATGTATGTGATTGGATTTGATTTGGGAAAGATATTGGGGATCTAATTCTACTGATTTTGATTATTTATCATTGCTTGGAACTTGATTAGTTCTTGATATATTAATTGAGTATCCATGGGTTTTTCTTATGGGTATATGACTATGCTATTTCATGTGAATTTTTCCTAAATATCAGCCCAATGGCCAATATGCTTGGAATTTAATTGACATGTGTAAAATCATATTTGAACTGTACTAGATTGTATGATACAAGTGTATTATTGAATGTTAATGGAATTGAATGACCACATATCTTGATTAGGATTTGTGTTGAGGAAGTGAATGAAATGAGTCAATTAATCAATGTATACTTATGATTGATGAATGAAATGTGTGAAAATGGAAAGTAGGATTTCCATGTTTGTAAATAACCCTAATGAACCCTTGAATCATGATTGGATTACTGAATGATATGATTCTTATGATATGTTGAACTAAGGATTGACTTCTTGAAAATCCTAAAAGTTTATTATTAAGAATATTATGAGTGATAAAGCTAGAACTTGTATATGATGTTGTAAATGTGATCAAATGTTGAAGTTGAAAGTATTAATACTTCAATTGAATATGATGAGTCTTATTAATATCATCTAAGTCTAATGCATTAGTTTTAGTATAATAAACAATGATCATTGTTGATTATGGGAATGACATTAGAAGTCAATGACATGGTACACTTATCTAAATGTAAGAAATGATATGAAGAAGAAAATGTATTGATGGTGATGGCAAGTTAAAGATGAAACTAATGAAGTTATTATGGTGAAGTCTTTAATCCTTTGTTTTAATTACATGTGGCTTCATCCAAATTGAATGGAACATACTAAAACTAGACTTTGATGGATATCAATGAATATATAAGTATTGTATATCAAGTGAGATAAAAATGATTGGTTCCAGTAATTTAATGAACATGACATGAGAGAAGTTGAGATTAATGAATATGAATTGAAGGAAAAAGATGAGAATTAGTAGAGGAATTTAAGAGACAAACTCTAACCCTAAAATGTTGAGCTAGATGGTTCTAATGAATGATAATCTCAAATGAGGTATTAAGGAATGTACATAATTGTAGTTTAATTCAATTAAAAGATGAGGTTCAAGCATTTGAATTTATTTACAAGAATGTGTTCTTGTATTGCGATTGTTTGATATAATACTTGTACTATGAGAATGAACTATTTTGAGGGAATTCAAATGATAATCAACATGTGTTGATTAGTAACCCGTATGAAGAATGTGAAATAAAACAAGAAGAGAACTAAGTCGGTTATGCATGTATATGCATGAAATTTATTTGAATCTATTGAGATTGGATGGAACACGCAAATGGTGTATGATAAATCTATTCTAAATATGATGAATGGTACATGATGTCTATATGCTTTTACTGTTGCTAGTTCTAATGCCTCTACTAATATTTGTTAAGAATTGTGATATACAATGAACTGATAAGGAATATGTTGAAATTGAATTTAATATGCACTCCTTACATATTGAGAAACCCTGATAAGGGTAAATATTGCATAATGAGATCATGTCTAGGGTTGAAAGCCCACTGATGATGATAAAACCCTGATGGGGTAAATGCTGGACAATAAGATTATGTCTATGGTAGAAAGCCCACTGTTGATGGTTACTATGAGATGAAGTAGAAGATAGAAATAATCATGTGTGTTGCAATATATAAATTTATTGTGCTTCTTGCTTTGATCATTGTCCTTATTGATAAACTTGATCTGTTTCATGTTATTCTAGTTACAGGAGAATACACAGATATGATATATGATGTTTTGAATTCTTGTAAGATGAGTAAAAGAGATTAATAATAAGTGAAATGATGGAACATCTAATTAGGTTCCCTGAACACTGTGAGTTCCCCCGAGGACCACACTGGGGAAACAAAACGGATCTCCTTGTAGTAATCGATGAATTATGAGAAGGATTTTCAGAGTGTGGATCGAGACCTTAAAGGTTAGACCACTAGGATTTAGGAGTGAGTCATCTGGAGTGGCTCTGGCCCTAAATCCTTGTTGTGAAAGTCTATGTCCAGATGGAATAGACTCTGATGAAATGAAATATGTGAAATGTGAAATGAAAAATATGTGAAATATTGTGATATGTGATATATTGTTTTGTTGGTTCCTATCTCATGTACCTGAGATGAGGATGTGAGCCTCTTTAGGCAACCCTGAGGTGGCCAGGGTGTGTTGTTGATATCTTAGGGTGGTCGGCTAAACCCTAAGATAGTGACGGTGAGTCGTTGACACGAGAATCAGGCATGGCGACTTCTACTTGGTGAGGTACAAGCCAAGTAGTTTCATGGCAAATGAATAAAAGATGATAAGCCGTGTAGAACATGATTTGAATGATTATTGTATTCCTTGTACTGCTAGTTGATGATTTGTCATTGTTGATTAAGCTTCATATTGTGGAAAGTAATCATGTTGCTATGGACATTTTATATTTCATATTCTGATCTGTCATACTGAAAAGTTATAAATGATGGGATTTATATCCATTATGAATATGAGTTGGATTGCCTACTATTTGATAGTATTGCTTGGTAGATATATATTATGTGTACTTTAGCTTCAGGACTGTAGGATGTGTTCCTGGTCTGGCCGGTGGAGTGTCACAAATATAATGTTATAGTTATGTATTGATTCTAAATGCTAAGAACTTGACTTATTACTCATGCAGTAGGATTCTTAATCTGAACTAAGAAGTATTTGTTGATTTGTTCATAGACATGCTTTAAAAGATGTTTCAAATTTATAATTGGTTTAAGTGATTACCTTATCTATTGGATTAGATTACCATTGTAAGCTAGATTTGACTCATGATAGAACTATTTGCTAGAATTTTCAATATCTACATGTTTATGTTAAGTTTATTATACTTAATCTGATGTTGATGCATGTACCTAGCTTGAGTGGGAGGTATCCACTCACTGGGGCTCTATATGAGTCTCATGAGGTTGTTTCAAATGTTTTTAGGTATAATACTATCCAGAGCAGAGGTCGTGACAAAGAAGATATAAATAGCATAATATAGATAGACTAAAATGTCCATGTACTCTCTCTTTCTCAGGATGGGTTGTAGATTAAGTTTGTTCATCAATGAACATGTATCTGAAGTAAATTGAACTGCATATGAGAACAAGATTTGATTCTATATTTAATGGAGTTGAATATGATTTGTGATATCTGAATGTGATGTCCTTGATGTGACATTGATTTATGAGTTTGTGAACAAAGAAAAAGGAAAAATTTATCTGTGTTTTTTGTATATTGTTTATTCGCCTTTGTCAAGAATTCATTGTTTTATTTCATAATCTGGGTTTAGGTTTTGGTATTATCTCCAGTGATTGGTATTTATATTGATCAAAAGAGTGGGTCCTGACAAGTGTGGTATCAGATAGGGACAATAGGATCTAGGACTAATTGATAATTTCGATGTTGAATATATAACCTGAATGATGTGCATACTGACTGAACTCAGTATCCAGATACTCTGGTCAAGTATTTGGGTATTGAGCTAATCTAGTATGGAACTTCCGACTGTACTTCTTCTGGATGCCCTGACCAAGTATCCAGATGAACATAGTTTGGTGGTATAATAAGATACATGATGAAAAAGAGAAGAATGGCGATAAAATGGTGAAAGAGAAAAGGATTTTATAATTCAATATGGAACCTATGGAAAACATGAAATTTCATATAAGAAACATGAAAGCTTAATGGATTATGAACATAATCTTTAATGAGTTTGAGTCTGAGTATGAAATATGAAATTGTGAGAAAAAACTATGAACTAAGATGCACACTAGATGATCTTCTTTATAAAGGAAATTGATGAATGTAGATGATAATATGTGAATGAGTCATAATCTTAATCCATGAGATACACAATCAAATTTAAAAAAAGGATGTGAAAGGTGATGTGAATCAGTTCTTGATAAATGATGTATTACTAATATTAGTGATTCAAATGTTTATAATACTCAAGGAGAGATATGATGATGACAAAGGATGAAATATCCATCTAATACAAAAAAAAGATGTCATATGAAAGAAAGATAAAATGGAATACTTTCTAACTGGATGTTGAGAGAGATGAATGATTAGATGATATGATATTCTTCCATATATTTTCTTGTATTTCAGGACGAAATCCTAAAAGGAGGGGAGAATTTGTAATGACCCATTTTCAAATTAGTCATCTAATTAGGGTTTACTTGGATGATTGTATGCTTAACTAAGTTGATCATTGTTTAAAGCTTGATTAGTGATGGTACTTAATTTTTGATGTTCTAAATATAATGAGAAGGTTTAATCATACTTTGATTTACATTATTAGGGTTAAGATTTGGAAACCCTAATCAGCCCAAATTAGGGTTTTGATGACATATGAAAACAGAATTTGATAAGTATAGTGTCTCACTAAATTATTTTTAGTATTTTATGTGTAACTCTGATTTAATTCAAATTTGATATGATTTGTATATCTAAAATGTGAACTTATCAGAATTTTTTTAGAATGTTCTGACATGTTTGCCGGTCGAGTTTCAAACTCGACCGACCATATTTTCATATTGAAATAGTAGTGTGGTAATTGAATTTTATCTTTTTATTGGTATATCTAATTGATCTCAAATTTTTACTTTAGTTGTGAAACTCCATTGTAGAAACATTATTAAATTTGTGTAATTCTTGGATGATTTTTGATCTATACAGAGAGGGGTGTCGGTCGAGTTCTGTGAAGGACAAACTCGACCGACCATGCTGCTGACTGCAATATAGAAGTGTAGTATTTGATTATTAATTATTTATTAATAACTCCAAATGATCTAAAAAAATTAGTGTTTCTTACAGACTCAATTTTAGACATTGGCTTAAAGTTTCATAATTTTTTGATGAGGTTACAGTTCTAAAACGTGTGGTTTTGGTCGAGTTTATAACTCAGCCGACCAACCAGTCTGAGCAAAATAAAAATACATTGAGGGGCTTATTTGCAAATGATCTAAGCACCTCAATTCATCTATATCACTAACCTAACACACAAGGAGCTCTCATAACTCATCCTTCCTGTCAAAGAAACGAAATTCTTGAGAGAGAGGAGAGCTAGGGTTTTGAGAAGAGAACGTAGTGGAGATGCTGACCTAGGGTTTCTCTATCCAAGATATGATGAAATCAAGTAAGTTTAGCTTCTTTGCATAGCATTTCATGGTGAATCTTCTCTCACATGTCAAGATTCCATCCCTTCCCTAATTTTTTTTTGAAATCACATCAAATCTCCTCCTTTTCTCACTCTTTCTTTTCTAATCCCCATTTCTAGGGTTTCCGAGTTGAGAGGAGAAAGAATTGGATTCTTTTGCGAGAGTTTGATTGGGTTTCCAAAAATTCAGAGGTTGACCTATGAAATTAAGGTGCTTGGAACCTGAGGTGAGTGTATTTATCCCTCCTAAACTTTTTATTCATGTTGAAATCCTAATTCTATCCGGCTAAAACAATCAGAAGCCTTGTTTGTACATGTATGTGATTGGATTTGATTTGGGAAAGATATTGGATTTGATTTGGGAAAGATATTGGGGATCCAATTCTACTTATTTTGATTATTTATCATTGATTGGAACTTGATTAGTTCTTGATATATTGATTGAGGATCCATGGGTTTTTCTTATGGGTAGATGACTATGCTATTTCATGTGAATTTTTCCTAAATATCAGCCCAATGGTCGATATGCTTGGAATTGAATTGACATGTGTAAAATCATATTTGAATTGTACTAGATTGTATGATACAAGTGTATTGTTGAATGTTATTGGAATTGAATGACCACATATCCTGATTAGGATTTGTGTTGAGGAAGTGAATGAAATGAGTCAATTAATTAATGTATACTTATGATTGATGAATGGAATGTGTGAAAATGGAAACTAGGGTTTCCATGTTTGTAAATAACCCTAATGAACCCTTGAATCATGATTGGATTACTGAATGATATGATTTTTATGATATGTTGAACTAAGGATTGACTTCTTGAATACCCTAAAAGTTTATTATTAAGAATATTATGAGTGATAAAGCTAGAACTTGTATATGATGTTGTAAATGTGATCAAATGTTGAAGTTGAAAGTATTAATACTTCAATTGAATATGATGAGTCTTATTAATATCGTCTAAGTCTAATGCATTAGTTTTAGTATAATAAACAATGATCATTGTTGATTATGGGAATGACATTAGAAGTCAATGACATGGTACACTTATCTAAATGTAAGAAATGATATGAAGAAGAAAATGTATTGATGGTGATGGCAAGTTAAAGATGAAACTAATGAAGTTATTATGGTGAAGTCTTTAATCCTTTGTTTTAATTACATGTGGCTTCAGTCAAATTGAATGGAACATACTAAAACTAGACTTTGATGGATATCAATGAATATATAAGTATTGTATATCAAGTGAGATAAAAATGATTGGTTCCAATAATTTAATGAACATGACTTGAGAGAAGTTGAGATTAATGAATATGAATTGAAGGAAAAAGATGAGAATTAGTAGAGGAATTTAAGAGACAAACTCTAACCCTAAAATGTTGAGCTAGATGGTTCTAATGAATGATAATCTCAAATGAGGGATTAAGGAATGTACATAATTGTAGTTTAATTCAATTAAAAGATGAGGTTGAAGCATTTGAATTGATTTACAAGAATGTGTTCTTGTATTGTGATTGATTGATAGAATACTTGTACTATGAGAATGAACTTGTTTGAGGGAATTCAAATGATAATCAACATGTGTTGATTAGTAACCCGTATGAAGAATGTGCAATAAAAGAAGAAGAGAATTAAGTCAGTTATGCATGTATATGCATGAAATTTATTTGAATCTATTAAGATTGGATGGAACAGGCAAATGTTGTATGATAAATCTATTCTGAATATGATGAATGATACATGATGTCTATATGCTTTTACTGTTGCTAGTTCTAATGCCTCTGCTAATATTTGTTAAAAACTGTGATATACATATTTATTGTGTGTTGCGATATACAGATTTATTGTGTGTTGTGATATACAGATTTATTGTGCTTCTTGCTTTGATCATTGTCCTTATTGATAAACTTGATCTATTGCATGTTATTCTTGTTACGCAAGAATACACAGATATGATATATGATGTTTTGAATTCTTGTAAGATGAGTAAAAGAGATTAATAATAAGTGAAATGATGGAACATCTAGTTAGGTGCCCTGAACACCGTGAGTTTCCCCTAAGGACCACACTGGGGAAACAAAACGGATCTCCTTGTAGTAATCGATGAATTATGAGAAGGATTTCCGGAGTATGGATCGAGACCTTAAAGGTTAGACCACCAAGATTTAGGAGTGAGTCATCTGGAGTGGCTCTGGCCCTAAATCCTTACTATGAAAGTCTATGTCCATATGGAATAGACTCTGATGAAATGAAATATGTGAAATGTGAAATGAAAAATATGTGAAATACTGTGATATGTGATATACTATTTTGCTTGTTCCTATCTCGTGTACCTGAGATGAGGACTTGAGCCTCTTTAGGCAACCATGAGGTGGACAGGGTCTATTGTTGATATCGTAGGGTGGCCGGCTAAACCCTAAGATAGTGACAGTGAGTCGTTGACATGAGAATCAGGCATGGCGACTTCTACTTGGTGAGGTACAAGCCAAGTAGTTTCAGGGAAAATGAATAAAAGATGATAAGCCATGTAGAACATGATTTTAATGATTATTGCATTCCTTGTACTGCTAGTTGATGATTTGTCATTGTTGATTAAGCTTCATGTTGTGGAAAGTAATCATGTTTCTATGGACATTTTCTATTTCATATTATGATCTATCATCCTGACAAGTTATAAATAATGGGATTTATATCCATTCTGAATATGAGTTGGATTGCCTACTATTTGATATAATTGCTTGGTAGATATGTATTATGTGTACTTCAGCTTCAGGACTACAGGATGTGTTCCTGATATGGATGGTGGAGTGTCATAAATATAATGTTATAGTTATGTATTGATTCTAAATGCTAAGAACTTGACTTATTACTCATGCAGTAGGATTCTTAATCTGAACTAAGAAGTGTCTGTTGATTTGTTCATAGACATGCTTTAAAAGATGTTTCAAATTTATAATTGGTTTAAGTGATTACCTTATCTGTTGGATTAGATTACCATTGTAAGCTAGATTTGACTCATGATAGAACTATCTGCTAGACTTTTCAATATCTACATGTTTATGTTAAGTTTATTATACTTAATCTGATGTTGATGCATGTACCTAGCTTGAGTGGGAGGTATCCACTCACTCGGGCTCTATATGAGTCTCATGAGGTTGTTTCAAATGTTTTTAGGTATAATACTATCCAGCGGAGAGGTCGTGACAAAGAAGATATAAATATCATAATCTTGATAGATTAAAATGTCCATGTACTCTCTCTTTCCCAGGATGGGTTGTAGATTAAGTTTGTTCATCAATGTACATGTATCTAATGTAAACTGAACTGCATGTGAGAAAAAGATTTGATTCTAGATTTAATGGAGTTGAATATGATTTGTGATATCTGAATGTGATGTCCTTGATGTGACATTGATTTATGAGTTTGTGAACAAAGAAAAAGGAAAAATTTATCTGTGTTTTTTGTATATTGTTTATTCACCTTTGTCGAGAATTCATTGTTTTATTTCATAATCTGGGTTTAGGTTTTGGGATTATCTCTAATGATTGGTATTTATACTAATCAAAAGAGTGGGTCCCGACAGTCTTTATCATTAATCTCTTATTTTGGAAAAATGTGAGGAAGCACACTTGATCCTCAATTGGGAGAAGTGTCACTTTATGGTGAAGGAAGGAATTGTTATAGGCCATAGGGTGAGTAACCATGGCATCAAAGTGGAGAGAGCCAAGATTGAGGTGGTCTCGAAACTCCCACCACCTTCTTCCATCAAGGACGTTCGTTCCTTCCTTGGGCATGCAGGTTTTTATAGGCATTTCATTTGTGATTTTTCTAAGATCACGAAACCCTTAACAAATCTCCTTCAAAAAGGCACCCCTTTTGTGTTTGACAAAGCTTGCATGTCTAGTTTTCTTTGTTTGAAGGATGCCCTCATTTCTACTCCCATCATTAGGGCCCCAGACTGGTCCCTGCCCTTCAAGTTGATGTGTGATGTGAGTGATTATGTTGTTGGTACTATCCTTGGACAACGTGTTGATAAAAAGCACCATGTGATTTACTACGCATCTAAAACTCTTGATTAAGCCCATAAGAATTACACAACTACTGAAAAGAAAATGCTAGCCATAGTATATGCCTTTGTCAAATTCCGCTCATATTTGGTAGGTTTTAAAGTCATCATTTACAAAGACCATGGAGCAATTAGATATTTGATGATAAAAAAGGATGCCAAACCTTACCTTCTTCGTTGGGTGCTTTTACTTCAGGAATTTGACCTAGAGATCTTAGATAAAAAGGGTTGTGAAAATGTTGTTGCCAACCATCTTAGTCGCCTTGATTTATTTGATGATGATGGCATACCCATAAATGACTCCCTTCCTGATGATAAATTGTTAAAGATGGAATCCCAATATCCTTGTTTTATGGATTACGTAAATTTTTTAGCCACAGGTGTATTGCACCCCGAATATAAGGGACATTCTAAGGCTAAATTTTTGCATGATGTAAAACAATATTATTGGGATGATCCATATCTTTTTAGATTATGTTCAGATGGACTTATCGCAGGTGCGTTACTGAGAAAGAGGCTCATGACATACTTGAGCAATGACACGCTGGCCCCACAGGAGGGCATGAGTTCACATAAAATGGTTAGGAAGGTCTTACAATCTGGGTTTTTCTGGCCTACTCTATTCAAAGATTCATACCATTTTGTCCTTGCTTGTGATGACTGTCAAAGGACTGACAACATATCAAATGCCCATGACTTCTTGGCAGGAGATTGAAATTTTCGACGTATGGGGGGTAGATTATATGGGCCCGTTCCCTTCTTCTTATGGGTACAAATATATATTGGTGGCTATTGATTACGTTTCCAAATGGGTTGAAGCCATCCTCACCAAAATGTGTGATTCCATGCCTATGAAGAAGCTCTTCAAAGATATCATTTTTCCTCAATTTGGGGTACCTTGTATTGTTGTTTCTGATGGATGTTCCCATTTCCTAGAGACAAGTTTTGAGTCCTTATTGAAATGGTATGGAGTCCATCACAAGGTTGCCACCTCTTACCACCCTCAGACTAGTGGTTAGGTTGAGGTGTCAAATAGGAAAATCAAGTCCATCCTAGAGAAAATAGTAAATTGCACCAGGACAGATTGGGCTTTAAAACTCAATGATGCCTTGTGGGAATATAGGACCGCTTACAAAACTCCCATAGGCACCACTCCCTTCAAATTGATTTATGAGAAATCATACCATCTACCCATAGAATTAGAGCATATGGCCATTTGGGCCATTAAAACTCTAAATTTTGACTTAACTACTGCAGGTGAAAACCACTTTTTGCAAATGCAAGAGTTAGATGAGCTCTGAATGACTGTCTATGAAAATTCTAGGATTTACAAAGACAACCAAACTATGGCATGGTGGTCATACTAGGTGAAAGGATATTAGGGTGGGCAATCAAGTTTTAATGTACAACTCTAGATTAAGACTTTTCCTAGAAAATTTAAATCTAGATGGTATGGGGCCTACCTTTTCAAGTGTGCCTACCCTCATGGCAATTTTCTTCTTTGGGACAAGTGCTAGGGGAATTTAAGGTTAATGGGCATCGCCTTAAATGGTACATCACCGTTGAGGATTTTCTATCTTTTGAGGCACATCAACTCACCTTACTCAAAGACCTAGACTTGCATGAACCCCCACCTCCTCCTCCTGAGCCTGAAATAGCTCCATGTTCTAGCTCTGTCGAGCCTGTGACATAAGACTAGGCACTTATTGGGAGGCAACCCAATCATTTAATTTTTGCAATTTTCTTCTATGTTTGTCTTAGATAACACTTGTGTTTCAATTTCAGTTTTATTTCACACCAAAAAAAAGTTGGAACCTGACTTGATGTTTGTCTGATGACAATCGGCTCCTGCACCACACCTGACAGCTATTTTGTGAGGGCGAGACGGTCGTCTTGTCTGATAAAGCATTGGCCACGCCATTGTGGTCGTTTGAAATTCAAAATTTATTTGGTGCCGCTTCAACGCGAGAGGAACACTTGGGAAGCACGAGACGATCATTTTGGATGCAATGAGGGGAAATCTTAATCGATTCAAATTTCAAATTGCCTCAAAAGGTGAGGAGTCTGCCTCGACCCACAAACCACCATACGACCATTTTGGGTCAATGAAATAGCTATTTCGCTGCTCAGTTTGCCTTTAAATCTCCCCTTTGGTGAAGAGCATCTCACCCCTTCTCTTTTACCCCTTCGCACCGCTACTCCTCTACCCAGACGGTCTCTGCCTCCACAAGACACCCACCCTGCCAATCCAGCCGGTCGCACTTCACCTAAGCGATGATCGGCTCACGCTCACCCCTCCTACTCCACCCGAGCTCCTTTTCTCCCCCCAGCCAGTCGCCTTCTCATGACACCGACCATCTTACTACCGCCTCCTTCTGTCGTCGGGTGATAAGAGTGGCCCATCCAGTCACTTTCTCCTTCCCCCATCAATGTGTCCATCCAACCAGCTGGTCGTTTCGTAGCCAGACGACTGCCTCAGACCTAAGGCACCCTTCTCGCTCGCCTACATTGCCACCAGTCAACCTCCTTGTTGCACGCTGACCTACCCTTCAGGCGGGCATCCCAGGCTAGCCAGGCGGCCGTTTCATTGACTACCAGATGACTATCTCAACTAGGAGACCACCGTCTCACACTGCTTCACCAATATCCACCGCACCAATGAGACACCCACTTTGCTTAAGTCAGTTGGCCATCTTATCTGCTTGAAATGACCATTTGGTTATAGCCAGTCGATTTTTTCACTTCCTTCACCAGCAAATCTTCAACATGTTAGAGGGTGGGTCAAGATGCATCTTCCTTGACCATTTTTGCAAGGGAAAGCACCCCGCCAAATTGATGATGTCCCGTGAGACCCCTCGTCATTCCACTACAAGGCTAGGGATTCACATTGATGAACTAGATGGAGAGTCCTCTCCAGAAGTGGCTTTAGAAATGTGATGTGATATTGATGAGCTCAACTTCATCATGGCATCCGAGCAGAGACGATCTACATCTCGACGTGATCCCGACTCCACCGTACCTCACCCACCCCACATAGCCCCTACTCTGGAAAACTATGCACAATTTTTCGATGTCGATCACTACAAAAGGTTCAAGAAAACCATTGTGATTGGCGTCTCTCTTCCTCATTGGGCCTACATTATCACCCTTGATGTACTTGGCATTCGGGAGGCGGTTGACACCATCATAAGAAAGAATCACATTCTTATCTTCCCATATCATGTCACTTCAGTGTATAGTGATCTGACATTGGAGTTCATCACTACCTATCGCTGCTATCACATTTCTTGGGGCCAATCAAGTTTCCAAGCCCAAGTCTTTGGCAAAGATTTTGATATCTCCACCAAGTAGCTGACCTCCATAATACTTGATGGCACTGACGATTACTAGCTCACCCAATGCATGGAGTGTCGCCATGACATCCATCTCGATAACTATAATGTGGAGAAGTTTAGAGCGGACATCACAGGGATTCCAACCCAAGCTACCTGGCAGCATGAAGGCCTCTAGCATTCACAACTCAGTGGTCTATTACCTTCATCGCATTTTGGCACACACATTCTTCAACAGGAAAGGTACTTAGGGTGCCATCATTCGTCTTGAGCTCTATACATTATGGTGCCTTCTGAATAGTGTGCCCTACAACTGGGGTTGCTCCATGATTGACCATCTTCACTACCAATCCACCCATACCACTTCTTCCTCTTACTGCATTGGCCATGTAGTCACATATATTGTGCTATTCCTGTGCTACACTCATATCCCATTCCAACCACTCACCCTAAAGCACCATCTGATCGACCAAACCTACTTGAAGGGGTGCAAGTTCATCTGTCCAGGTACACATGGAGTCTACTACATGCTTTTCAAAGACTCTCATGTGGTCCTCAAGCTTCCCTGATATGCTAGGTTTGTAGCATCCAACCTAGTCTTTGGTTTGACAGATCTTCCAGTGCATGTGGTGTGATTTGTTCTAGAGGATCTCCACACTGATGAAGTCCCTGAGCCCACGGCCCATAGGAGGAGTGTCTCCTTGGAGGCACATGGTGACGATACTGGACCACTGCCACCACCCTCATGAAACTGCATTAGGAGACACTGAGGCAATGAGTAAGGCCCTGAGGAGCCTTATGGCTTCTACAAAATTCGCGACCAATTGGAAGAGATTCAGTAAGAGCAGCAGCGTCAAGGTCATCAGCTAAACCACATGTATCTGATGCAACTCTCCCACGAGTCATGGCATGTGCATCACAGACACTACGACGCCAACAGACCTTAGTATGAGGAGTATGGGGCCCATCAGGCTTACCCTGACCTCAACTCCCCCTATTGGGGAAACTACTACTACAACCCTCCATCCTCTTCACAATTTCCACTGCCTCAATGATTCTCTTCCCTCCATATCCAATTTAGGTATTGCTTGGGACGAGCAAAAATTTAAGTCCGGGGTGGGGTGGGTGGTACGATTCTATTCCACCCTCCTATCTTTTCCCTTTTTCTTTATTTTGCTTTATTTTTCTATATGTATTTGCTTTAGTTTATGGCCATTATATAGTCAGCCATCATTTTCTATTTAAAGGCCATTATTTAGTTGACCATTGAATAGTCATCTATCATTGTACCCCCTTGAATTTAGTTAAACTTTTTACAAAATCTATTACAAATTGCCATATCTGAAACTTTTATGTCACCTAGGACCCTTAAGGACATCACTCCTCGGAATAGTTGGCAAGTCATAAGGAATTGATCAGAACCAAGCATAATATTTCCTTATTTTAGACAAATAGATTATCTTGTTATAAAACTTGTATGATGTGAATTATAGAAATATTCTAACATGAGTAATGTCACTCTCTGAAAAATAAATAATGTAAATGGTGAAATCACAAGAACATTTCTTTAATCCCTCTAAATTTTCTTCTAAAAGAGAGGAAAAGAATCACCACCAGACAAAAATCAAGCTCGGGGTAGCACGTTTCCCAAAAATTAATTCCATACCCCCATAAAGAGGCGTACCATCATAAAGATGCCAAAGTGCACAATAAAAAAATTGCGACCAATGTAGCCACAACTCCACAAAATTAAAATCCCAAGTCGAATAGAGGAGGGATCACAAATCTTTTATTATTACTTCTTTCTTTGTTCACACCCCTCCTTCTTGTGCAAGTAAATTACAAAAAAAATTCAAAAATTGAGAGTGTCAAAGAAACAGTAAGAGGAAGCCTAATGTTCTACACATTCTCATTTTAGAAGCAAGATTTGACATTTGTTTTGATAGAGAATATAGAACTTTATGCTATGTGGTTCTACGAGATTGGGTCACTTGGCCAAAAATTGGAGGTGAGGACTATTTTTTATATATAAAGGTCATAGCATATATTAAAAGCAAAGCAAGCAAACACCAGCTTTGGCGGGTGATGTAGGTTGAAAGGCATAAGTAATGTTCTGTTGGGAAAAGAGAGTGATGTTAAAAGTTCAAGGGGGAGGCACCCCTTAACAAGCCTCTTGTAGCACTAAGCCATAAATTTTTTTTGGAGAAATGGCAGCTACGGGAACAGAATAAAATCACTGATGTTGTTGTAGCAAACTAACACCCATTTCATCGTCCACCATTGCCTTCAGGTCACAGAGAAAATGGGCTTCAGATTCACCTTCTGCAGAGTCCTCCTTTCCATCTAGTACCTGTTTACCTGCACATGGTGAGTAAATGAAGGTCTGCATCTATTTGTAAGATGATATGTTGCCTCAGTTTTGGAGTGTTGTTGAAGAATTTGTTGTTTCTGTCAAGCCAAAGGTTCCAGCTAATGATGATGAAGATATCGTTTCCCATGTAGGAGTTGTAGTGTCTATTTGGTGTAATATGTAGGGGAAAGGTTTGTGATTGGAGATCTAGCTGGTGATTTTGTGTGAAGTGAGAGAAGATGCTTAGTGAGAAATTACACTTAAAGAAGATGTGTTCCACTGAGTCTATGTCAAATTTGCATAGAGGGCATCTGGATGGGCCAATGAAGCCTCTCTTAGATAGGTTTTGTTCAGTAAGCAGTTTGTTGTGAAGGAGCAGCCATAGAAAGGTTTTATGTTTTTGTTGCCATTTTTGTTTCCATATTTTGGTACTAGGGGGGGAGACCTCTGTAAGATAGGTAAGTGTAAGCTTTTTTTAACTGAGTAAGAGTTTCTCCATATCCATGTGATATTGTTTGAGGAATTATTTTTAAGAGTCTGCTTCATAGTAGAGAGGTCATCTGGTTTGAGATGCATGAGAATGCATCTTTGGAGAGTGTTTGGTATGTTTCTGGTTAGGAGGCTAAGGGCCTTGACAATGTTGATCTTGAGGAGGTTGTTTGGAATGGTCCAATTTGTGTGTAGATTTAGAACATAATTTTTTTCATACCATGGTTCGTTCCAGAAGGAATTTTTTAGGTGAGAGTGTGGAGGAGTGTTGATGAGTTGGGTTATTTTTTGGATGTTTTTGTTTATGTATTTCCAAAGAGGTGAGGCTGGTTTTTTTTGGCACTTTTTGCCAGGGAGGGGATTTTTGATAGTATTTGCTGTTGATGAGGCTCGTCCAAATTTTTGTCTTATTTTTAACCAGACTGTTGATAATTTTCATTATGAGGCAGAAAGCATGGGTTTCAATGTTTAGTATACCCCAGCCACCTTGGTCTATAGGGGCAGAAATAATGTCCCAATTTACAAGATGGTAGTGCTTTCCAGATTTTGTGGAGGGATGATAGTTGTTCCAGAGGAATTTCCTTCGCAATTTGTCAAGGAGCAATCTTGTTTTGGTTGGAAAAGGGATACAACTAACGTAGTGAGTGGTAATAGGAGTGATGACATTGTTTAGAAGAGTAAGCCTTCCCGAGAGATTTAGAAAGTTATTTGTCCAAGTTCAGAGTTTTTTATTTATTTTGTCTAGGATGGGGGTCTAGGTTGCATTTGTAATGTTGTGGGGGGTAATGGGGAGTCCTAGGTATTGAATGGGGAAGTCATCAATCTTGCATCTAAGGAGATCCATGAATCTTTCCAAAATAGAGTGTTTGATGTTTACCCCAAAAATGGAAGATTTTTGGAGGTTTATTTTAAATCCCGAAAAGTAGGAGAAAATGCCTAAAATTCTGAAGATATTGAGTATCGAGGCGTCCTCTGGGGATGAGAGGATAATGGTATCATCAGTAAATTGTATAATGTTCTCTTTGCATTCCTCTGGTGAGTTAATGAGTCCACTGATTTTTCCTAGTTGTATCATGCGGGAGAGGATGGTTGTGATTATGATGAATATGTAAGGGGAGAGGGGGTCGCCTTGTCTGAGGCCATTTGAATTATGAAAATAAGAAAATGGAACCCCATTAATGATTGTTGAAAAATGTTTTGTGGTGATGCAAGCATGGATCCAACTGACCCATTTGTGAGGAAAACTAAAGCCTATGAGAGTTTTTGTTAAACAGTTCTAGTTTACAAAGTCAAAGGCTTTTTTAAAATCCAATTTGATGGCTAGCTAAGGTATTCTGTTTTTGTGACAGAGATGTATTGTTTCATTTACCATCAGGTAAGCATCTTAGATGCTTCTACCTTTGAGAAAGGCATTTTGATTGAGGGGAATGATTTTGTTCATGTGGGGTTTTATTCTATTTGCTAGAGTTTTGGCTAAGATTTTGTATGATGTGTTGATTAGGTTGATGGGTCTGTACTGGGAGATAAGGTTAGGTTGATTGGTTTTTTTTATTAGAGTGATGAAAGTTTGGTTTAGGTGTTTGATGATGTTGTGGGGGTTTTCACTTTTTTAGAATGTCTTGAGCAAAGCCAGGAAGTCAACTTTGTAGTGATTCCAATTTGCAAGGTAGAATTCCACATTTAGACCATCAGGTCCAGGTGATTTATTTAATCCTAGAGTTTGTATGGCTGTGTCCAATTTCTCTGGGGAGAAAGGCTTTATAAGGTCTAGAGGATTTTCAATATTTGTAGGGCAGATCATAGTCTAATTCAAGTCATTTCGGCATGTGGGATTGTGGTTGTTGTTGAAGATTTTTTTGAAGTGGTCTGTAATGTGGTTTGTGATAGTTGGTTTGTGGGTTATGATCCTGTCATTTATCTGAAGGTATGAGATGGAGTTTTTTTGGTAATTTTTGTTACAGATTTTGTGAAAGAACCTTGTGTTTTGTCCCCTTCTTTTGCCCATGTGATTTTTGCTCTTTGTCTCCATCTAGTGTCAAAACACTTTTTAGTGAAGTCAAGGTCAGCTTTAATTGAAAGGACAAGAGTTGGGTCAGCTGTAGGGTCCTTGTCCACAAAGAGGAATTGTTCTTCAAGGTCTTATAGGGTTTTAGAGAGCTTGTTTGGGTTTGTGCGTTTCCAGTTTTTGATGTGTATTTTAATAGTTTTTGTGTTTTGTAGGATGTGGAGCCCAAGGTTTGTGGTTTGGGAGTCTGCCAATTTCCAATTCTCTGCACAGCTATTGGAAAAGTTGTTTATGGAGAGCCAATAGTTGTCAAATTTGAAAGTTTGCATACCCCATGATTCAGTAGTGGTATCGAGAATAAGAGGAAAATGATCAGAGATGGCTCTGTGAGAGATGTGAACCGTGGAGAGTGGGTGTTTGTCTTCCCACGAGGTGGAGCAGATGAAATGGTCAAGCCTAGTATAAGTTTGATTTCTTGACCATGTAAAGGAAGCATTTGATGGTTTTAATTCAATTAATGCATGTTTTGTGAGGAGTTGGCTAAAGAGTTTGTCTGCTGCTATTATGGGTTGTGCAGAATTTGTGGGGTTGGATCTATCAGAGTTTTGGGTTATCATGTTGAAGTCCCCACTAATAATCTAGGGAGTCTTATGGAGGGAAGTCATGAGCGATTCTAGTTCAGATAAGAAGGTTGTTTTATTTTGTCTAGGTTCTCCATAAACCCCAGTGAAGTTCCAACAAAAACCATCAGATGTATTTTTAAAAGCGATGGTTATGGAGAAGTCTAGTGTGGTGGAGTTTATGGTGGAGAAGGTAAGATTGTTGTATCCCACTAAGAGACCCCCTTTGAAGCCAATGGGGAAGATTTAGACCCAGTCAGTGATTCTATTGCCACCGATGGTTTTGAGAGCGAAGGGGGATAGACTAGATTTTGTCTCTTCTATTGTGATCATGTCTATTTTATTTTTGTAGATGTGTGAGCAGATTTCCTTACATCTATCAAGGTTTGCAGCCCCACAGACATTCCAGGAAGAAAATCACATATTTTGTGGTTTTATTTGTAGAGAGAAGGAAGGTTTGAAAAATAGGCTAATCAATTGTAAGAAGGTCAAAAAATTTCTTTGGTAGTTTCCAAATCTCTTCTTTTGGTCCAACCCATAAAGTGTTCAATGTCATCTAAAGTCTTATGTGCCTTGTCCTCATCTTCAAGTTATATGCCTATGTTTCTAGCAAATTTTGTGAAGCTAGTGATGTTTGACCAAGATGTAAGGTCATCTATGTTATCTATGTCACACTTTATAGATTTTGTAAAATGTAGGGAAGATGCATCTAGAATAGAAGATTTTGCGCAGGATGAACTGGATGAAGTGTTTGTGGATGTACCTGAATCCAGTATGTTGATGATGTGTTTCTTGTTTGCCTCTTTAGGGCCATGCATCATAATCTTCTGGGTTTTGCTACCTCCTTGCCTTTACCCTGGGCTCTTCTGCTGAGGACTCTGTGAAGAGCTTACTTCCTTTAGCATGACAGGTTTTTGTTTTTTCAAAGAGTTTTTGCTTGAGTTTTGAGCTCGACTACTTTCCTTGGTAGAAGTTGGGGAAGGAAAAATGGTGCCAGAGGGTGGAGAGGTGTTTCCATGTATGGGGGGAGTGGGGGTTCTGGTTCTTTTTCGGCTTGAAAGAAAGTTTGTGTTATCAGAGGAGGTGGTGTTTCAGTTTTTTCTTTCCCAAACGAGGTGTCTGTCACCTGAAAGGCGGGTAGGATTTAGTGCATTTCTTTCTTTATTTGGACAGAACCATGATGGTGGATGGTTTGTTAGATCAGAGAAGGTTGTTCTATTTTCAGAAGAATGTTCGGCTGACAGCTTGATGTTGTAGATAGATTCTCCAATCCAAATATTGATGGAAGGAGGAAGGGATATAGCAGCTTTGACTGCGAAAAGGCAAAAGGCTTTTATGTATTGGGTAGGATGTAGGGTTTCAGGGCTGATGTATTGAAGAATAGCCCCGATGGAGTGGGATATGCCTCTAAAAATCTCAGCTTCCCAAAGGTGTGGTGGGAGGTTGGAGATGGCAACCCAGTCTGAGCCGCCAGCAGGAGCTGGGAAAGCCCCAAGATCAGCCGTCCATTTTGACAATCTGGCTTGAATGAAGCTAGATCCACATGGTATGGTGAGAATCTGGTTGAAAAGATGGTTGATTTTTGTACCTTTAAGAACAGTGTATATCAACTGGGTTGGAGAAAAAATCTTTGGTTTAAGGATCATATGTCCTGGGATGAGGAGGACTAGAGCATGGGTGATATCTAGGACATTTATCAGGTTGTTGTCTATGTTATTTTCAATGGAGATAAGGATGCTCCTCAGAGTGAGGACTTTGAGTAGCCTCATGGAATTTGCAGGTAGGTCAAGGGCTATCGCATATTCAAGGTGTTCTGGGGTTTCCATGTCTGATGGTATAGGGTTGGTGTTGGTGTTGAGTATGTAGGAACTGGAAGTTGAACTGGAAGAATGGGGTTTTATTGGTGATGATAAGTGGTTTTGTGGTTTGTGGTAGGGTTTTATATATGGCACAAATCTAGTGTTTATATGTTGATGTTGGGTTTGGGGTGTGTCTTCATGCTTGTGCAGGAGGTTTGCAAGACATGCAAAGGTGTTGCTTGTGAGTGGAGGAGCGGGAGAGGGATAGTTGGGGCGTCTAAAGACTGTATCTCTTTTTTTTGGAACTCGTTGTTTTTCTTTGATAGTCATTACTTTATCAGAAAGGTGTCTAGGGAAAAAATGCTCAGGGGCAACAGAAGGTCTGAGTTTTACTGGGGGACGAGTCTTACAGTTTCTTTTGGTGTGACCTACTTGGTGAAATCTGAAGCAGGTAAAGCGGGAAGGGCATCTGGAAGATGAATGGTGTTTACTTTTGCAAAAAAAGCAGAGGAGGGCCCGAAAAGGTCTTCTGGGAGGGGCTATTCTCCAGGTTTGGGCGGTTGGGTTTTCCTCTAGGTGTTTGTTGATGAGGTGTGTAGATTTTTCCTGTCCTAAAATAGGAAAAGTGTGGTTTAGGAGAAAGGTGTCTTTTGGGATGATATCATCCACTGTGAAAGTACGAGGGTTTAGGGTTTTGTGAAGCGTATTGAGTGAAAGTTTTGTAGTATTTTTTTTGGGAGAAAAAAGATGGTACCTTGCTGCGATGGAGCTTGTTTGATGTGGTGTTGATGTTGTGTCTACTACATCTTCCTCCTCTGAGCAAGAGGAAATAGAGATGGGCCAATCCTTTGAACCTATCGGGGGTTGATGGATTTCCCGAACGAAGAGCTGATCTGCCAATTTTGATGAAGTTGAGCTCACTTGATCGTGTTTTTTATAGAGATGTGGTAGCTCAGGTGGTGTGTCACCATTGAAATCCCTAACCCAAGCCAGGAATGTTCGATTACCTATCATCTTGATGTAGATAGTCCATTCTGGCTTGAGCTTGAGATCAGAGAACAACTGGCCCCAACCCTCAGAGATGAGAAGGGTTGATGCTTTGTTTTTCTAGTTGTGATCAGTCTGGGAAGACCATGTGACCATCACCGGGAAGGAACGGTGACCTATGTTAATCATGCAGGACCCCGGAGTCAGGTCGAACTTGTGATAGATCCATGCTTTGGGTAGGGGAACACATGTGGAGTAAGAAGGGTTTGAGAGCAGATACTCCATGAAGGTGAAGCGAGATTCCATGTCTAAAGGTGTAGATGGTACCCTTGTGCTATCGTCTAGCGCTGAGGTTTTTTTCTACTTTAGGGCACTCCTGAAGATTTTTGGTTTGCCGTTTTTTAACAGTCGAGCCTTGTTTATGCATGTGGCCAAGGTGAACAGGCCTCCCGTTCTCATGATGTGATCTTGGCAGAGAAAGCAGGTGAGTAATTTTTTAAGTCAATATTCTCTGGGAAGTAGAGAATCGAGCCCAAAGTGACTGCAGTTAAGGCACTGAGAGGGGAAAATGATAGCCGGCAGATGGGTTGGTAACTGGAGAGATTTGCAGAAAGGGATGTTTTAGAGCGTTAGAATGTCATGGGTGAATTAGAGAGAGAAAGTGTCCCAGCCACCATTGATGGGGAAAATTTTAGATGTTAAGGTTAGATGGTCTGCATGTTGCCTTTTTATCTTGGGTTTACAAACTAGGAGCCTCAGGAGTGATCCAAACTCCTAGAGTAAATTTTGAGGAGTAAAGAGGGTAGAGGAGTAAAGAGGGAGGGGAGGATGTACCTTTACACCGCCGCTTAGCGCACCAGATAGGTGGGAAATCGTCGGGTGAAGAGGGGGTGGAGGATGTGCTAGACCTTTTCAGTTAACCTGATAATCGCTCCGGTCGCACTGAGCAATCAAGGGCGGAGCTCAACGGACAGATGGGGAGAAGATCGATCACGATGCAGCTCTTCCCACAGTAGCGCCTACCGTAAAGGACGGGGGAGCATTTGCAGGGGCTCACCAGACTGGGGCTCATCGGGGCGGGGAAGATGAGACCTTGGGGATGTTTCTAGAGAGAAGTTGGAGCTTTCTCTCACTTACCACCCATTACTCACCTGAGGTGAGGACTATAATGATATTAGTAAGATGAGGATGACATTTTGGAAGTATATATTTGAGTTTATTTGTAATTTAATTTGCTCGGGATGAGAAAAGATTCAAGTATGAGGTATTTTGATGAATTCATATTCATCCATCTTTTTGCATATTTTTCTTAGTCATTTTCATTAGATTTTCTTCTTTTTAGTGGATTTTGGACTAAATTGTAAATTTTCCTTTTCTTTATTTATTTATGAAAATACTTACCCAATTCTCCTCAATATTGTAGGGATTTTATCAAAAGTCCATTTTGACCCTCTGAGTCAGTGATGAGACGATTGTCTCACTGGTCCCAGACGGTCGGCTCACACCCAGGAAGACCTTCATTTCAAAGGGAGACAACCACCTTGGCCTTGGCTAAATCATCTGACTTAGCAGGCCAGACGCTCGTCTAAACCCATCGAGACGGTTGTCTCATGGAGTTGTATGAACACTCTCACAAAACCAGACATCTAGGTCGACCAGACCTAGCCTTGCATCACAAAGGGTAGGGTTCTAAAGCCCTCAATTCACACATGGCGGCGCCAGACGACTGCCTGAGTTTCGCAAATGCCCATTTTACAGTTTTACTTCGAGATCAAGAAATGAGAGATGGGCGTCGCCACTAGGGTTCAGTCATTGCTACTGATTCATGCCACATCACACTCGAAATAGGCGGCTCACTAACACCATACGACCGTTTGGGATGTCACTTCAAGCCCAATAAATCCTCCAGACGGGTGCCGCCACTACCCTCTTTAGGGCATCGCACAGAACATTCTAGACAAGCCTCCAGTTAGAACCAAACAACTATCTTGCTAGGCGAGATGGCCATTTTGTGGCACGTATACAACACATTGTAGAAGCCGTCCTTTATTTCATTCTCTCCCCCTCTCAAGGTTTCCACCCCTCCTTCCCCTATAAAAGGAGGGGTGACTCCACTAAGAAAAGAGTCCCAAAATTTTGTATGCAATTAGTAGACAAATTCTGTCATTTTCCTTCTAGTATAATTTTACATTCAAGAGCAATAAAGTTGGTTCTTTTATTCTACATTTGGATCTTTCTTTCTATGGTTCCCCTTCTCGCTTTTTCTTCTTAGAGCAGGAGGAAAAGCAAACAAGCCATTTAATCGTCACCACCTTGGACTCTACGAAGATCCGGATTGGCGGTCTATGGCTCTCTTGCTTTCTTTCCTTGTTTCTCCCATCCTCACCATGAGTAGCGAGTAGTTTTCTTATCTAGGCGAGGTGAATAACCCATTATCCATGTGTTAATCGGATCGAGCTTTTACATGACTGTTAGACTGATGGTTTTTGGTTTCAAAATTTTAGATTTAAATGACGTAATTAATCATTTTATCACTTGTTACTCCTGGTGTATGTGACCATGGAGATTAGGATTTAGAATGCCTAACTGACTTCATGAGGATTTGTATGCGATCATGAAAAAATCCTCTTTAGGATGAAGAACAAGGATATGTGAACACCAGGACCAATGGGTTCACATGCAGTTCCTCTTTGCTTTTTATTTATGATATAAGTGCATACCTACTTCCTTCTTGTTTTTCGTGTGTCATTTGATTTTATTTTCACAGGGGCTAAGGTGGTGAAACCCCTAAGCCTCGATGCCTTCTTTCTTGATTTCAAATTGTTCTTAAATGTTTGCTTCAATTCACCTTTTAAATTTCAACACTTTACTTTTGTTTATATAATCTTGTGTGCTAACCATTTTCTTCTTTTACTCTCTCTCTCTCTCTTATCTTAGAATAATCTTTTTCTTCCTTTGCATTAGTGTAATATTTTATTTTTCTTGCAATTTACTTTCTTGCATTATATAAATCAAACCCCTCAAATCGAACTTTCTTTTCTGTCAATCTTCCAAAAATACTGAAAAGAAATAATTTCAAAAATCAATGGGGTTTAAAAGAAATGAATCTTAAAAATGTTGTCCTATGAGATCGACCCTTCTATACTAGCCTTAACTGGAAAGTAAAAAAGTATTAAACTCTAGGATAAATGTTTCTAGTGAATTGATGTGCTCTTCAACGCATATTAGGTCTTATGACTTGTAAGAGGCTTAAAGACTAGTGAGAGGTGTTATCCTCCAATGATGTGATGAGGGATTGATATCCCATAGCAGTGTAATTGTGGTGATGGCCTTGCATGGTAGTATGATAATGTTGATGGCCTTATGAATGGCAGTGTTACAAGTAGCATGTGATGATGTGACAAGTTCACACCTTGTACATTTTATATCTTTTGGAGTTATACTATCCCCTTATCTTTGTAGAGTTTGTTGTGGGTTTGTTCGTTGTAACTTGATTGATGCTAAAAGATACTCAATTGGATTAATTGATCAAGTGAAACCCTAATCATGTAGTTGCCCTGTACCATATATCCATCTTCAGCATCAGTACTTGCCATATATCCATCTTCACTGTCAGTACTTGATAGATGGTGAAACGAGTTCTCCCTTAGTGGAGCTCAGATTCGTTTACTATTGAGTATATGCATTTTACATGATTAGTTGTGGTCATATCCTAGCAGGAGAATGGTCGAGGTTGTATCTCAATGGTGTGATACATTGTATATATATTATATCTTTTGAGGATGGTTGCGATCATACCTCGGTAGGAGTGCGGCTACGGTCATAACTTAGTTTCACTAGTGTTGTGCCTATATACCAAGGCAGACTAGGTTGTTTTGTAGTTGGACTATATATGTCACTACGATGGACTCAGACTGACCGATATGTGGAGAGATCATAGGATTCTGGCTCCTCCTAGATCTTGTATGGCACTGATTTCGACTTAGCATTGGTCAGTTAGAGTATGAGTGGTATACCTCATCTCCTCAGGGCATAATAAAAGATGTAACATAGTCATATATGAATAACATTTGATGACCCATCTGCCTTATCTTTGTACTAATTTCTTGAATCATAATATGGTAAGAGAAATCAACTATTATACATGTTCTTCGTAGTCCTTCTGGAAAGTATTAATTGTTCTACTGCTCAGTGGTAACTACCTATATTGCTTAGTATCTATTATCAGTTTGATGCATATCATTTATATGAATCTGCTCAACCTGTTCAGTATGTTATCTACCTACTTTAGTTTATTTGTTCTTATAATAGACATTGGGGGAGAGTTATATCTCTTGCTGGGACGTTTGGTCTCACCCCTGTGGGTTTCCACATGTTTTAGATGGTCATGCACAATGGGTTAGAGATCATGTTGTTGAGGCTGAGCAGTAAGAGGAGCAGTAGTTGTTGAAGGGTTGGACATGTTGCTAGTGTTTTGTAGTAGAGTCCTATGTGTCGTCCATGTACTCTCAGGTCCGTGGGGTATTTTGTAGCTATTGTATGTTGAGACGACATTTTGGCAGTATGCATTTGTTATACATATATGGCATGTGTTATATGAACATGTTATCGCATGTGACATGTTGTGTCCAGTAAGCCACTGAATGGTATTGTGTAATAATCTTTTGGCATGAAATGTGTAATACAAATGGCTTTTTGTGGACTGTGATGTAATATGGGATTAAGAGAGAAAGACCCCCCCTCTCCCATGCCCGTGGTGGAGGCCGAATGCCTGGGAGGGTGGTAAATCAAGGCGGCAACTGGGATTCGAACCCGAGTCCCTTTGTTAGGAGACATCATTCTTGACCACTTGAGACACTCCTTGTCAGCAGACTCTGATGTAATATGTTTCCACTTGAGGTGGATATGTGAAATTGGTTTCAATTTCTTGTGTATTCTAATAACCAGGTTGATTAGTATTAGTTCGACATTTTGTTTTGAATAATCTCGCTTTGTGGCATCGTGGAGTCACAGTTAAGGTTGGTATCAGAGATCTCGGTTCGCTGAGTCTATAGGGACATATGACTAGGGTTTGTGTCTATTCTAGTGTCATCCAGTCTATTAATGGTAACATTTTCTTATGCAGAAGAAGAAGAGGAGGAGGAGGAGAAGAAGAAAATATGGCTTGAGAACACGACGATCATGTCGTTGAAAGTTGTGTTGTTGCACCAGGTGGTGGTGCAAGGAGACATGAGAGTTGATATGTGCCTGAGATGCCAAAGTTAGACTCAACTATGGTGGCCAATCCTACTTTTGAATCCATGTTTGGATAGTTTATGGCCATTATGACGCATATGGCAGACAGAATGCCCGCTCCTCAAGCGAGAGTAGCAGTCCCCAATGTGGAATCTTCAGGAAATGGAAGACCTTTGAAAGGTTGAGGCGAGTTGAGTCTGTTGAATATGTTGGTACGACAGATCTAGCGGATGCTGACCTATAGTTGACAGAGTTGGAGAAGGCCTTCGATCCTTGCCATCCCTAAAGTTGACAAAGTGAAGCATGCAGTGTATCTTTTGAAGGGGAGTGTTGACCATTGGTGGGCCATCGAGGAGGATAAGAGGCATGGTGCTGCTATCAGTTGGGAGGAGTTTCGAGGGGAGTTTCTGAGTCAGTACTTTCCTCAAACCTACCTGGATGAGAAGATCAACCAGTTCAAGAAGAACTGATAGGGATCTATGTCAATCAACAAATATGAGGCAAATTTTATGGAGATATTGAGGTTTTTCCCTCATATGGTTGCGATAGATTAGGAGAGGATCAGATGTTTTGCGAAAGGTTTGAGTATGGAGTTGACGACTCCAATAGCAGCTTTAGAGAACAAAGAGCGGTTTGCCATATTTGTGGAGTCAGTCAGAAGAATAGAACAGTCAGTCATCGACAAGCGCGAGGTGAATGATAAGAAGAGACCAGCACAATACCAAGGGCAGTCATCTGGAGACTTCAAGAAGCCTAGGTTCTCAGCATTGCAGATGCAGTAGAGGTCAGGTGTGCAGACACATTGGTTACTGAGTAAGGGCAGAGGCCATAGTTTTCCACCAGTAGGAGCCCATAGCACGACATCAGTGTTAGTGAAGGGGTCATCTAGGCCACAGTACAAGACTCAGACTTGCCACAAGTGTGGAAAAGTAGGACATCTGAGGTGGGCATGTCCAGTGAAGGATGGTGAAGTGACACAACAACTAAGATAGAGTCAACAAGGCTCACAGAGGCAACATATTAGTAGCAGTGGAGGCTGAGGATGTGGACAAACATCACAAACTGGTTCTTTTGGATAGGCCATTAGAGGATGGGGACGACAATAGGCAATGACTTGATTCTACACCATGAGTCAGTTGGAAGGAGTGGTCAACCTACAAGTTGTAACAGGCAAAATGGAGTTGTTTTACTTTGATTTGTCTACTTCTTTCTTTATATTTGTTTTCGCTGACCCGGGTGTAACACACTCTTTTATGACTCGAGAAGTGATTGCTAGTTGTTCTTTTCCTGTTAGTCATAGACGTGATAGTCTTCATTTAGAAACCATGTTGGTGGTTCAGTAGAGTTGTGGGAGGTGTGTCCTTTCTTTTTCAGGACATAGCATTCAAGTGGACCTCATATCACTTGACATGCATAGATTTGATGTGATCCTTGGAATGGACACCTTGGAGAAGTATCAAGTGGTCTTGGATTATAGTTCCAAGGTGGTGACATTTATCAATGGCGATGTCACATGGGTCTTCCAAGGAGATAGGAAGATTCTTCCGACATGTTTGGTGCCAACGATGGTGGCAGATAAGTTGATGAGATAGGGTTGTGATGCGTTCCTGGCAAGTGTGATAGATACCAAGGTGGGGAATCATCTAATATCTAGGAAGTGTCAATTGTCTGTGAGTTTGAGGATGTGTTTCCAGATGAGTTTCTAGGTGTTCCCCCACCTCGAGAGATTGATTTTGAGATCAATGTAGTACCCAATACCTAGTCAATACCACAGACATCATATAGAATGGCACCAGCTGAGATGTCAGAGTTGAAGATACAGTTGCAAGAGTTGCTTTAGAAAGATGTTATCAGGCTGAGCACATCATTACGGGGTGCTCCCATTCTATTTGTGAAGAAGAAAGATGGATCCATGAGGTTGTGCATCGAATACCGATAGCTGAACAAGGTGACGATAAAGAACAAGTATCCCTTACCACAAATAGATGATCTATTTGACTAGTTACGAGGTGCTAAAATGTTTTCTAAGATAGACCTAAGGTCAGGATGTCACCAGATGTGGATCAAGGTAGATGATATACCCAAGTAAGCTTTTAGGATGAGGTATGGTCATTTTGAGTTTGTGGTTATACTGTTCGGGCTAACCAATGCACTGACACCGTTCATGGACTTGATGAATAGAGTGTTTTGACCATATCTTGGTCAGTTTGTAGTAGTGTTCATAGATGATATCTTGATATACTCTAGGTACAACCAACAACATGAACAACATTTGCATCAGGCGTTGACCTTATTGAGACAACATCAGTTGTACGCTAAGTTCAGTAAGTGCAAGTTTTGGTTGAAGGAGGTGTCCTTCCTAGAACATATGATATCTTCTGAGGGTGTTTGTGTGGACTACAAGAAGGTTGAATCTGTGATAGTGTGGGAACAACCAAAGACACCAATAGAAGTTTGCAGTTTACTGGGTTTGGCAAGCTATTACATGAGGTTCATCAAAAACTTCAGTGTTATAGTGTTACCCCTAATGAAACTAACAAGGAAAGATGTACCTTTCATCTAGGATGACAAGTTTCAACGTGCCTTCCAGTCATTAAAGGAGAAGCTGACCAGTGCGCCAGTGTTGGTTCTTCCTAAGCAAGGGAAATGATGTATTGTTTTCTGTGATGCATCAAGGAGCAGGTTGGGTTGTGTGTTGCTGCAAGATAAAAATGTGATCTCTTTCACATCACGATAGTTGAAGAAGCATGAGGATAGCTACCCAACTCATGATCTAAGAGTTAGTTGTAGTGGTTCATGCCGTGAATATCTAGAGGCACTACCTTTATGGTGAGGAGTCAGATTTTAACAGATCACAAGAACCTCAAGGACATTTTTTCATAGCAGGAGTTGAACATGCGGAAGAGATGTTGGATGGAGCTGATTAAAGACTATGATTTCATAATATACAACCATACAAGGAAGGAGAATGTGGTGGCAGACACTCTGAGTAGGAAGTCTTCATCGTCATTTGTTAATAAGGCACAATTATGTTCCTTAGTATGCCACAAGAGAGACATGTTAGTGTCTTTACGTGAGATGAAAGTTAAGTTGGAAGTCTCCTTATTGATATGCTTATTGGCTCAGTTTCAAGTGAAGCCTACATTACAACAACAGATTAAAGAAGCTCAACAGGATGATACCATGATACAGTAGATTCGGGCAGAGTTTGGCAGTGAAAAGCATGATGGCTTCCATGAGGCATAGGATGGGACAGTGTGTTACCACAACAGAGTCGTGGTTCCTAATGTTGATGGTCTGAGGAAGATGGTTTTATAAGAGGCTCACTCTTTGATGTATGTTATGCATCCAAGAAGCACCAAGATGATCACAATCTTAAAGATCTGAATTGTGGCCTGGCTTGAAGCATGACGTGGATGAGTTTGTGGCAAGATGTCTTGTGTGTCAGCAAGTTAAAGCAGAACATCAGAAGCCAGCTAGAACTTTGCGACCATTACATATACCGCAGTGAAAATGGGATCATGTCACGATGGACTTTGTGGTTGGTTTACCTAGGACAGCCAAAGGTCATGACTCCATATGGGTTATAGTTGACAGGTTGACAAAGACAATGCACTTTTCACATGTGAAGACAGCGTACACATCGGAGAAGCTTGCACGGATATATGTTGATAAGAGTGTTCATTTTCATGGTATCCCAACTACCATCGTATCTGACAGAGGTCCTCAGTTCACCGGTCACTTTTGGGAACGTTTACACTCAGCTATGGGTACACAGTTGAGGTTCATCACTATGTTTCACCCACAGACATATGGACAATTTGAGAGGATGATACATACTTTGGAAGATCTGTTGTAGATATATGTTGTGTTGTTACAAGGCCAATGAGTATTAGCTCTTGGGTCTTAAACTTGTGCAGCATAGATAATAAAGAAGATCAAAGTAATTTAGCAGTAACTGAAGGCAACACAAAGATAGGCAGAAGTCATATGTAGATAATTGGTGTAGACCCTTGGAGTTACAAGTGGGAGACATAGCGTACCTCAAGGTCTCTCCTTGGAAGGTTGCTTTGAGGTTTTGGAAGAAGGGTAAGTTGGCTCCTAGATATATGGGACCTTACCCTATGGTGGCACATGTTGGGAAGGTGGCATACAAGTTGGAATTGCCGCTTGAGTTGCATAAGTTACATCCAATGTTCCATGTGTTTAGGTTGAGGAAGTTCCACCCTAATACAAAGTTGGTGTTGCATCCTGTGGAGGTTGAGCTAGATGAGGATATACCTATATAGAAGGTCCTATGTTGATCTTGGATAGGAGGATCAAAAAGTTGAAGAAGAAGGATATCGTGTTGGTTAAGATTCTATGACATCATCATGACATAGAGGAAGCCATGTGGGAGCTTGAGGAAGATATGCATAGGAAGTACCCATCTCTTTTCACGTAGGATTTCAGAGGCAAAATCCTTGTTAGGGGTTTACGGTTGTAAGGCCCCTGACCTAGCTTTCGGGCTAAACCTTGTTTGGTTTGCTTAATGAGATGCTTAATATTAATGTAATCTCTTGAGATGCATTTTTAACATTTGACAATCCTATGTTCCCAGTTTGGTCCTGTTTGGATAATTTTTGAGCCTTGTATCCATGATTTGGACCAAGTTGCAATTTACCTAAGATTGATGGTTATCTTGCAATTTGTCACATGTAGAGTATCTTTCTTATGCCTTGGCATCATGAGAGAGAGTGATGCCTTGGGGTGCTTTGTTTGGACCATGGTTGATGGTGTGACATCATGTGATAAGATTAGGGTTTTGCTTGGTAGAACATGGTGTCGACCATGTTCAGCTTGATTGAGTGTTGCAACATGTGTCTCGACCATGTTGGTGTGTCTTGGGTGTGTTTTGACCAAGACACCTCCTTTGGATGATTTTGTCTTGACCTTGGTACTCTCTTGTGATGTGTTTCGACCATGATGATGGGGTGAGCTTTTTTGCGGTCGTTACATGGTTATGTGAAGCCTGTTTTGACCCCCTTGATGTGTCTTGACCTAAACCAGTGTGTTGGTGACATAAGTGGTCGATGCCCAACATTGATTGTATAACCATGTCTTGCATGCAAGTGTTTAGTGGTTTCATGGCTGTTTTCTTGGTGGACAAGTGTCCCTTTTATGCCCTCATATGTTGACACCTTATACACACCTTACATCTCTCATACCTTGGGTATATAACCTCTCTCTTCTTCATGTAGGCAATCCTTTTGCTCTCTTTTATTCTCCTTCCTTGCTTGGCCAACCTTGGAGCTTGGTGGAGATATAGGGTGTTGATCAAAGGGCTTTGGTGACTGATCAACCTCGCATGTGGTTCTTTTGGGCTTGATCATCTCCTTTGTGGTGATCCTTGGTGATCTTCTTCCTTGGTAAGTGGTTTTGGAACCTTTGATCTCATTTTCCTTTGCATCCTATCTCCTTCCTTCCTTATCGACCATGAGATTATGTATCATCCATGGTGGTCATCTTTGAGAGAAACTTCTCCTCACAAGGGTCGGACACCATGTTTTGACAAGGTGGTACCCAAGTGATAGCAAGCTTTCTTCTCTTTCTCCTTTCTTCTACTTTGGTTCGGCCTATAGTTCTTCACCTCTTTCTTGAGCTTTCCTTTGAACATGGTGTTCTTATCTTTGGAGGTGACCTTATGGCCAAAGTGTTGACCTTGGTTGGAGCTTCATATTCTTCCTAGGAGCTTGTAATCTTTAGAGCTTGATCTCTTCTTAAGGTGGGTTATATAACTCTCTACCTTCTTCTATTATTTGCACCATAATGTTGTTTGCACTATTTTCATCTTTAAAATGTGATGCTTATGTGCTAGTTGATGCTATATTGATTTAGGGTTTTAGACTTTGTAGTATTCTCATGTAGATTGCTCTCTTTCGTAACCCTAATTCATATACCTGATGTAATGACCACATTTGTGCTTAATTGGTAAACTAGGGTTTACCTAAATGATTACATGCTTGATTAGATTAAACATCGTTTAGACTTGATTAATGATAGTAGATCAATTGTGATGTTTCAAACATAATAAGGAACTCTAACTATGATTTTAGTTTGAAGAATTAGGGTTTGAGAAATGTAAACCCTAATCGGCAAAAATTAGGGTTTTGATAGTACATGAATATGGAATTTGATCAGGATGGCAGTGTGGTAAATGATTTTTCATATTTTCTAAAAATTTTGAATTTAATTTAATTTTGGATATGATATGTATAACTCAATCATGCATATCGGAGAAAAATTTCAGAATATTTGAGTGTTCTTTGAATGTGGTTCTTGGTCAAACTATACTTCGACTGAGATGCTGACAGAGTGCTTTTTAGTAGTGTAGTGTTTTATTTTTAATTATTTATTGGTAACTACAAATAATATGAAATTCTAACTTGGGATCTTAAAATCAATCATAAACAACATATAAAATTTTCATAATTTTTGGATGCATTTAGACCTTATCAGTAGATGAATTACAGTAATATTTTTATGATAGAAAATTCAGCAAAAATAAGAGAAAGTATAGTGAGGGGTCAATGTGTAATTGACCCAAGCAGCTCAATTGCTCTATATGGTCAACCTTAAACATAAGTATCTCTCATAATTCGTGATTCAAACTAGAGAAATGAAATCCTATAGAGAGAGGGAGAGTTAGGGTTTGAGAGGAGAAATTGATGGAGATGCTGACCTAGGGTTTTGCGGTCCGAGGAATGATGAAATCAAGTAAGTTTAGCTTCTTTGCATATACTTTCATGGTAAATCTTATCTCACATGTCAAGATTCTGTCCCTCCTCTGATTTGATCCAAAATGGTATCAAAACTTCCCCTTTTCTCACTCTTTCTTCATAATCCCTCATTTTTAGGGTTTCCGAGTTGAAAGGAAGAATAATTGGGTGAATTGCTAGGGATTTGATATGGATTCAAAATTTTTAGATATGGGGTACGTTTTTAAGGTGTTTTCACATCTTAGGGTGAGTGGTAACTTCCTTTAAACAACATATTGCACGAAAATTGGTTAAATCAACCATAATCTTTAATTGCTTAGTATGCGACAACAAACCCTAAATTGTCTATTTGTTCTAAGTTGTTGTAAAATGATATGAAATGGATTCTTCCTTTGTTTGAATGAATTTCAGATGATAAAATCATATTAGAAATGTATACAATGCATTCTAATGAGAATTCCCTAAATATTCACAGAGGTTATAAGAGTAAACTGAAATATAGGGAATTTGTCTATGACTGAAATTTGTTGTATAAGTAAACAGAGAAAGTTGCTTATCTAAATCCTCTTGGTTTTGAATGATTGTTTATCTAAATTTATAGTACATATATGTCAGATACTATCTTGGATTTCATCTAAAGTGAGTAGTGTTTGTTTGGTATCTCAATGAAGAGGGTGAAACCCTAGGTGTGAGGAAAGTTGGATATTTGTGAATAGATATCGTGAAATCCATTTGAAGGGATTTTCTTGACATGGTAGACTTTATTTATTCAATGTTATTATTTATGCATGATATCCTAGTGAATGGCATGGAAACCCAAATTCAGCTCAGTTCCAAGGTTTCATACATATATTGATTTTATATGATTTGTTGATAGTAGTCTTTATTTAGTGAATGTTTATGTTGCATGAAATCTTTATGGGAGCCATGGGAATAAGTTGTTGCCTAGTGAGAGGTGACAAGATGTGTGATGGCCTTATGAGCCATGAGAATACTTGTACAACCAGTGAAATGAATACCTTGGTCTAAGGACCTAAAGGTAATGGTTACCTGTTACAGAGGTAACAATGCTATGTGAAGATCTAAGGGTTTGAATACCCAGATCCAGTAATTATGATAATGATGTGAAGGGATGAGAATTCCCAGTAATGTGATAAGGGATTGAGATCCCAGGTATAATGTGTTGTAAATATTTGAAAAGTACGTGATAGATGTATTACACCTTTCTTTATAGCATTTGTTGTGATTAAATGAAACCCTAAGGGTAGGGTGTTCAATGAATCAAGTATTGTGATATCAATGTTCTCAGTTATTATTAATAATTCTTGTCATGATAAGTAATTAACTCTTAATTGAGTTATGAGATGCACAACTCAAGATTTGGGTTGATATGCACGTTCTTTGAGAAATTATAGATAAGTTGCAGGTGCTATTGATGATTATTCATATGTCAAGTAATTAACTCTTATCAGTATAATAAGATGATAAATTGCATAATTCTAGTGTGTATGTGTCAAGTGGACATGTTATATGTTTATTTAAGAATTTTAGTCTGCATGCATGTATAGTATGTTGATTACTTAGTATATTACAGTGTTTTGAATATACTACTCTGCCAAGTTTAGAATGATATACATGTTGTATTATAACTTCAAATAAGTAGACGCAACACCATAGAGATACCACAGTCAAGTATAAGTAAGAGAAGGGTACAATGTAGAAAAGAGCTTTCTAGGAATAATAAAATAATAGACTTAGGAGCCCTGAACACTGTAGAACCCCTATGTGAGGTCTGCGCCTTAGGGGTGAAACGACCTAACCCTGGCAGCGTCCAGTATACGGGGGTCAGAACATGCTATCAGGTGGCACGGGGGACGAAGCCCTAGTGGAAGTCTCCTTAAATTATAGTTTTCAGTGTCCAACATCAACCAGAAGTCCTAGTGACACTAGAGTACAGAAAAGTCAAGAGGTGGCTTGACTCTCCGTATGTGTGCTCATGTTAGAGGAGGAGTCCAGTTTAGGCCAGAGAGTCATTTCCCTATTGTAGGCCAGGAGAGTAGTCAGACTTAGTATTTCCCAAGTGTGTCTGCTAAGTCTTGTATGTTGTGATCGTAGTGCACTACGAGTCTTCATATGTAGAGTACACTACATATGATCAGGGCATAATAAAATGAATGAGAGGTCAAACAAGTGTTTACAATTATTCAATTATTCTTTGTATATTTCTAAATTATTAGTTCTCTTTATGATCAATCAAGCATTTCATATATTGATTCACTCTTATAGATATTTAGAGTATCCTGTCGTATATATGATTGTCAATTATTATTAGACTCTTTAAAGATTATTGTTGTTATAATTGATATCAGCTCAAAAGTATATTTGTAATTATATTAGTGCTTTAGACTGTTTCTTTGAAGTACTCATTCACTGAGCGAGTAGGCTCACCCATCTACTCACAATTTTTAGGAAAATCACATGAACTTGAAGAAGATATCATTGCATCAGAGTAGATCTGTCACAAGAGTTAAGTCTGAGTATAATTAAGTTCAGTCGGTCCTTGTAAAGAAATATGAAAGAGTTGTAAATGATGATGTATAACATTATTCCTCTTTTAGCAATATGTGTGAATCAGCAAGTCTTATGTGCTTAAAAGTATGACGAACGTAATAAATGTTCATATATGCATTTCTACTGTTGAAATCAGATTAGAGAAATCAACGTTTGGATTCCCTTGTAAAGTTGGTTTATGTGGTTCAATTCGAGAAAACAAAGAGTTTTGAAAAAGAAGAAAAAGTTAAGGGTGATCTTTGTATTACGTTAAATCCTCAATTTATGCCCTAATCTCATGATTACTGGAAATTGTGAGATCAGGGTGTAACAACTTGGTATCAGAGCTTAGGCTGAGTTGTCAGGGACCATTAAGTTAGTAAGTTAGAGTCATAAGTGTGGCAGATAGGAGATGTTATGATGTTAGCTCTGGGGATTTGAGTATTTGGATATCCTAGCTCGATATCTGAGTACTTGAATCAACTAGTACTAAGCTACTCTGTCTATTCTTTCATGTATACCCTAGCCAGGTATACAATGGAAGGATGGTCTAGAGAGGAACCCTAGAAATATTAGGGTTATAAACAAGATAAGTAACATGAATTAAGAGCATAAATATAAAATGAGATAGAACTTTCATTTCATATTGTTGTTTTATTGGAGATGAATAGAAAAGCTCTTATATGTTTGAATTCAGATATTCAGTATTTTGAAATATATATGGGTCTTTAAGATTTGTTGTACACTATGCAGTTGTAGCATTTAGTGATTACATTCTTTGTATCAAGTAGACTAGAAATGATCTTTGAATGATCTTTCCTAAGTGGATAAGTTTTCTTCCACACATTTGAGATGAATAGGAGTTGAGTAATCCTGAGTAGCTCTTGGCTTCAGGACTGCAAGTTCGTCCTGGTCCGGCTGGCAAGATGCATTACTGGGATCTAATGACTCATATTAGTAACATAACAACAATAAATTTTGGATGGACTAGATACGAATTCTAGTATGAATGTATATACACTAAGATGTTGAAACATATGGGAAAGATTATAATAGCTAAGAATCAGTTGGAACTGATATCTGAGATCCAACTTTGGGGCCTCATATGATAAACCATTAATTGGGAATAAAGGAACACGACATAAGGTTCAGATTAAGTTTAATTATTTGTATTATATGAACTCTAAATATGAAATGTGGAAAAGACATGAGAAAAGTATGTAAGGCCAAGATAGTAAGAATCAATTATGAGGAATGGATCATATAATCAAGTAAAATGTTTTTATGTACTCCAAAGCAAAGGGAAAATAGAAGAAAAGAACTAAGTATACAATAAGTACATTGAAGTGAAGAGTCTTCAAAAGAGTTAAAGTAAAGAGAACTAGATGAGCATGTAAATCATAAAACTAGGATAAGAAACTTAGTTGAAACAAAGAGAAATGTTGGAAATAATGAGCTTGATTATGGAATGAGGGTTATGATATAATTGAGAGCATGGAATGTATACCTTTATTAATAAGTTTAATACATTCATCCTTATTGCCTTTGGATTCTAAGTCTTTATACAACAACAAACTAGTTTCTAAAAGAAGAACAAAAGTGTAGCTAAATAAATGAATAAGTCATACAAAGGTAGACTATATTCAGGAAGGAAAAACTTGATTGAAAGAGAGACTATGTTTCACCCATGCATGAGTCGTTTGATTTAAAATGAAGGATATGTAATGTATTAAACATGAGGTGATACTAGTAGAGAGATTATTGATTTAGAATTTCAACTTCACATTAGTAGAAGGATAAAAGGAAATATATGCAACATGGTATACATGATCATACACATAAAAGAAGCAACATGATCATAAGAGAAAACTAGAAGTTAAAGATGACATGTGGAATAGTAGTATATGGTAAGGGGATCATGGAAAGTAAGGAGGGGTTTGAAACATAATGAAGTAATATAGATTATAAAAGAAAGAGGTTGTGAGATTAAAGAAAGTGCTAATTAGTCAAGTATCCTTGTTGATAATTAATTAAACCTACATATGATAAATGCATTAATGAATGTTTGAAGATAAGAATTCTAAGTCTCAAAATCATCTTCTCTTTCATATCTTCCTCAATGAGAGCAATGTGGGAATGAAGTGATAAGAAAATGAATCATATATGATGCATAACCATTGTGGAAGAGACATCTAGTGAATGTAATAATGGCACATAATATGATGATGAAACCCTAGCAAGGTAATTGAGAATGTAATCTATTTGAATGGCCAAGTAAGAGAAAGGAAATTCAATCGATAAGATAAAGAAGACTTTAGTAAAACTTGTGACATCCAAAGTTTGAATTTCAAATTAAGAGAGCAAAGTCACATTACAATAACTTCATGCTACTGATAAGGACCAAACCCTAGAATGTTTAGAGTTGTAGTAGTTCAAGTGATGTCACTAGTGATTTGACCTTGAATACTAGCATTTCTATAAAATAATATCATGAGATTTGCACTATGGGAAGTAAACTAGCACTAATAGTAATCCAAGGTTTAAAGATAGCTAATATGAAAGGTAGATAAACAATATGGAAATGATTCGGAGCAAAGAGTAAGATATAAATTTGAAATGTAACAAGTGTGTTTTGAACAAAAGTAGAAGTGCAAGATGAGCAAAGTGTAATCTAAAACAAATTCTTGTAGTGATGTCAAGAATGATGAATAATCTATTCTTACCTTGTATGTTTCAATTTTAGGAATGTTTAATCTACATGATTAAATGAGAAGGATAAGTAGCAAAAAGTAAGTAGTAGTGAATGAGGAGAGAGATAAGAGAAAACAATTGCTTTTAGTAATATGTGAATTTGTTTTTAGAAGTATAATTTGTTGAAGGTATATTAAGGGATGTAAATTGGTTCTATGTATGGTTTTAGTGTACATGTGCAAGCAATATGTTAATTAAAGGTGTCTGATAGTTGTAGTCATTCATACCAGTAATCCCATCTTAGTATTGTACAATTGTGGTATGGTGATATGGGTTGAATAATGGTGGAGCAAATAAAGGGTTACCCTGAATAAGGTAGTCTTACCCATTCACTCATATGAATAGAAGGGATGATAACCATATTGTATTGATATGTAACCCTAATGAGGTATAACTTGTTATACCTAGATTTAATATAACTAAGTGATGGTAATTGGGTATGAATAGTCCTTGAATGACTAATACAATCATGGAGTACTTTGTTACTATTGTTGAAACCCTAGTATGCTATAACCTGATGGTTACACCTTGAATTATGTGTGGGTTCATACTTGAGAATAATATGGAATGTGATGGTAATGCTTCACCTTATGCATCCATGATGCAATGGGGATGTCGTGAGTAGTATTGTACAATTGTTGTTGAATCTAGTCTTCTAACTCAAGACTGTTTTGCTATTTGAGTAGCACAATAGTAATATTCAAAACAACATGGTGAACTCTCTTTTGTGACTCAGAGGTAATATAAAACAATAGTACATATTGAGTCGTATGAATTGAGATGGTTGGATCAGATTATCAATGTTGAGGTAACGCCTCAAGAGTATGAAAATGTTGAAATGGTTGCTTCTCTATCTACTCTATGATTGATTGTGGCATAGAGAATTTGTTTGTTATCATTGAGAATTGTTTTAACATGTTATGATTAGAAAAGAAATAAAGGACTTAACGTTGAAAACTACATCCAAGTATACAATACAAGAATGTAATGACATGTAAGATTTCAGAAGCTTAAAATAAACTTTGAATATACTTTGTTTGTGTATTTATGTTTCGGGGATGAAAACTTTTTAAGGGGGTGAGAATTGTAATGACCATATTTGTGCTTAATTGGTAAACTAGGGTTTACCTGAATGATTACATGCTTGATTAGATTGAACATCATTTAGACTTGATTAATGATAGTAGATCAATTGTGATGTTTCAAAACTAAGAAGTAACTCTAACTATGATTTTAGTTTGAAGAATTAGGGTTTGAGAAATGTAAACCCTAATCGGCAAAAATTAGGGTTTTGATAGTACATGAATATGGAATTTGATCATGATAGCAGTGTGGTAAATGATTTCTAATATTTTCTACAAATTTTGTATTTAATTGAATTTTGGATATGACATGCATATTGGAGAAAAAATTCAGAATATTTGAGTGTTCTTTGAATGTGGTTCTCGGTCAAACTATACTTCGACCGAGATGCCAACAGAGTGCTTTTTATGAGTGTAGTGTTTTATTTTTAATTATTTATTGGTAACTCTAAATGATCTGAAATTTTAACATGAGATCTAAAAAATCAATCATAAACAATATGTAAATTTTTCATAATTTTTGGATGCATTTAGACCTTATCAGTAGATGAATTACAGTAATATTTTTATGACAGAAAATTCAGCTAAAATAAGAGAAAGTATAGTGAGGGGTCAATGTGCAATTGACCCTAGCAGCTCAATTGCCCTATTTGGTCAACCTAACACACAAGTATCTCTCATAATTTGTGATTCAAACCAGCAAAATGAAATCCTAGAGAGAGAGGGAGAGTTAGGGTGTGAGAGGAGAAATTGATGGAGATGCTGACCTAGTGTTTTACGGTCCGAGGAATGATGAAATCAAGTAAGTTTAGCTTCTTTGCATAGACTTTCATGGTGAATCTTCTTTCACATGTCAAGATTCCGTCCCTCCTCTTATTTGATCTAAAATGGTATCAAAACTTCCCCTTTTCTCACTCTTTCTTCATAATCCCTCATTTTTAGGGTTTCCGAGTTGAAAGGAAGAAGAATTGGGTGAATTTCTAGGGATTTGATATGGATTTGAGATTTTCAGATATGGGATACGTTTTTAAGGTGTTTTCACACATTAGGGTGAGTGGGAACTTCCTTTATACAGTATATTGCACGAAAATTGGTTAAATCAACCATAATATTTAATTGCTTAGTATGCGACTACAAACCCTGAATTGTCCATTTGTTCTAAGTTGTTGCAAAATGATATGAAATGGATTCTTCCTTTGTTTGAATGAATTTCAGATGATAAAATCATATTATAAATGTATACAATGCATTCTAATGAGAATTCCCTAAGTATTCACAAAGGTTATAAGAGTAAACTGAAATATTGGGAATTTGTCTATGACTGAAGTTTGTTGTATAAGTAAATAGAGAAAGTTGCTTATCTAAATCCCCTTGGTTTTGAATGATTGTTTATCTAAATTCATAGTACATATATGTCAGATGCTATCTTGGATTTCATCTAAAGTGAGTAGTGTTTGTTTGGTATCTCAATGAAGAGGGTGAAACCCTAGATGCGAGGAAAGTTGGATATTCGCAAAAAGATATCGTGAAATCCATTTGAAGGGATTTTCTTGACATGATAGACTTTATTTATTCAATGTTATTATTGATGCATGATATCCCAGTGAATGGCACGAAAATCCAAATTCAGCTCAATTCTAAGGTTTCATACATATATTGATTTTATATGATTTGTTGATAGTAGTCTTTATTCAGTGAATGTTTATGTCGCATGAAATCTTTATGGGAGCCATGGGAATAAGTTGTTGCCTAGTGAGAGGTGACAAGATGTGTGATGGCCTTGTGAGCCATGAGAATACTTGTACAACCAATGAAATGAATACCTTGGTCTAAGGACCTAGATGTAATGGTTACCTATTACAGAGGTAACAATGCTATGTGATGATCTAAGGGTTTGAATACCCAGATCCAATAATTATGATAATGATGTATAGGGATGAGAATTCCCAGTAATGTGATAAGGGATTGAGATCCCAGGTATCTTGTGTTGTAAATATTTGAAAAGTACGTGATAGATGTATTACACCTTTCTTTGTAGCATTTGTTGTGATTAAATGAAACCCTAAGGGTAGGGTGTTCAATGAATCAAGTATTGTGATATCAATGTTCTCAGTTATTATTAATAAATCTTGTCATGATAAGTAATTGACTCTTAATTGAGTTATGAGATGCACAACTCAAGATTTGGGTTGATATGCACGTTCTTTGAGAAATTACAGATAAGTTGCAAGTGCTATTGAAAATTACTCATATGTCAAGTAGTTAACTCTTATCAGTGTAATAAGATGATAAATTCCACAATTCTAGTGTGTATGTACCAAGTGGACATGTAATCTATTTATTTAAGAATTTTAGCCTGCCTGCATGTATAGTATGTTGATTATTCAGTATATTACAGTGTTTTGAATATACTGCTCTGCCAAGTTTAGAATGATATACATGTTGTATTATAACTTCAAATAAGTAGATGCGACACCATAGAGATACCAGAGTCAAGTATAAGTAAGAGAAGGGTACAATGTTGAAAAGAGCTTTCTAGGAATAATAAAATAATAGACTTAGGAGCCCTAAACACCATAGAACCCCTATGTGAGGTCTGCGCCTTAGGGGTGAAACGACCTAACCCTCACAACATCCAGTATAAGGGGGTCAGAACGTGCTATCAGGTGATACGGGGGATGAAGCCCTAGTGGAAGTCTCCTTAAATTGTAGCTCGCATTGTCCAACATCAACCAGAAGTCCTAGTGACACTAGAGTACATAAAAGCTAAGAGGTGGCTTGACTCTCCGCCTGTGTGCTCATGTTAGAGGAGGAGTCCAGTTTAGGCCAGAGAGTCATTTCCCTATTGTGGACCAGGAGAGTAGTCAGACTTAGCATTTCCCGGGTGTGTCCGCTAAGTCTTGTATGGTGTGATCGTAGTGTACTACGAGTCTTCATATGTAGAGTACACTGCATATGATCAGGGTATAATAAAATGAATGAGAGGTCAAACAAGTGTGTACAGTTATTCAATTATTCTTTGTATATTTTTGAATTATTGGTTCTCTTTATGATCAATCAAGCATTTCATATATTGATTCACTCTTATAGATATTTAGAGTATCCTGTCGTATTTATGATTGTCGATTATTATTAGACTCTTTAAAGCTTACTGTTGTTATAATTGATATCAATTGCTCAAAAGTATATCTATAATTAAATCAGTGCTTTAGACTATTTCTTTGAAGTACTCATTCACTGAGTAAGTAGGCTAACCCCTCTACTCACAATTTTTAGGGAAATCACATGGACTTGAAGAAGATATCATTGCATCATAGTAGATCTTCCACAAGAGTTAAGTATGAGTATAGTTAAGTTTAGTCGGTCCTTGTCACTCTAGGTCCTTGTAAAGAAATATGAAAGAGTTGTATATGATGATGTATAACATTACTCCTCCTTTAGCAATATGTGCGAATCAACAAGTCTTATGTGCTTAAAAGTATGAGGAACATAATGAATGTTCATACATGCATTTTTACTGTTGAAATCAGATTAGAGAAATCAATGTTTAGATTCCCTTGTAAATTTGGTTTATGTGGTTCAATGTGAGAAAACAAAGAGTTTTGAAAGAGAATAAAAAGTTAAGCGTGATCTTTGTATTACGTTAAATCCTCAATTTATGTCCTAATCTCATGATTAGTGGAAATTGTGAGATCCGGGTGTAACACCTGATTTCTAAGTTATGGATTGAGTGGAGTTGTTACATGCAACATGATTCTTGTTTTTATCACCATGTTATGGTTCGACTCTCGTGTTTTCTTAAGGTTTTTGATCGGTTTTTCTTGAGGTTGAAGCTTGGTCTTCTTTACTCTAGTTTGATTTCTTGATGGATCATGTTGGAGTTTGGCTTTAGGGTTTTGACGTTCATCTTATGTGGAGTTTTCCTTCTTTGATGGTGCTTAGTATTGTGATCTTTACATCTATTTTGATCATGGTTTATCCCTATTTTGAGGATGGGTATGGGCCTTTGTGGTAGCTTGACCTTGGTGGTCGCTACACCTTGATCTTGTTTCGGTCGACACCTTTAAACTTGATGTTGGTCGCAACACATACCCTTGGTAGTGGTCCCAACCCTAACCCTAATGGTTGATGGTTGTGACACATGGTTTTAGTGGATATTGTTTTGGTCGAGACATTATGTTTTGATGGTTGGTCATGAAACATGTGGTGTTGCGGTCGTGACACCATGCCTTAAGGTTTTGGTCGACATACATATCTATGGTGATGGTCGCTACACTTGGTTGAGCACTTGGTCACTACACATTGATATGTTGGTCGCTACATATGTCTAACATAATGAGATTATTACATGTGTGCATGCAAATGATGTTGATACTTAGTGTTGTTGATATAATAGTCTAATCATGATTAAGTGATGATACTCAATCCTAATCGATTCCAAGAAAGTGGGAGGTGACATAACTAGGGTTTGGTGATTAAATCATGATATGAAACCCTAATCGGCCATGTATGTGAAATCTTAACCCTAATCCTAGGGTATGTTATAATTGTTGAGTTTGCTTGGATGAATAGCATGTGATTATGTTTTCTCTCTCCTACTTGTGCAATCCTAACCGTATAGGTGGAATGTATGTCATAAGCTATGTGAATGCTATGGTGATCATTATGTAGTACATGGTGATGGCTACTAGCCTTAACGAGGCATGTGAAAATCATAATGATGTGATGGGTCTTATGACCTAGCAGAGGCTTAAAGGCTGGTGAGAGGTGTTATCCTCCAGTGATGTGATGAGGGATTGATATACCATAGAAGTGTAATTGTGGTGATGGCCTTGCATGGAAGTATGATAATGTTGATGGCCTTATGAATGTCAATGTTACAAGTATCATTTGATGATGTGACAAGTTCACACCTTGTACAGTTTATATCTTCTGGAGTTGTACTATCCCTTTATCTTTGTAGAGTTTGTTGTGGGTTTGTACGTTGTAACTTGATTGATGCTAAAATATACACAATTGGATTAATTAATCAAGTAAAACCTTAATCATGTAGTTGCCTTGTGCTATAGATCCATCTTCAGCGTTAGTACTTGTTGGATGGTGAAATGAGTTCTCCCTTAGTGGAAGCTCAGAGTCGTATACTATTGAGTATATGCATTTCACAAGATTGGCTGTGGTCATACCCTGGCAGGAGAATGGTCAAGGTTGTATCTCAATGATGAGCTATAGTGTATGTATATGATATATTTTGAGGATGGTTGCAGTCATACCTCGGCACGAGTGCGGCTGCGGTCGTAACTCAATTTTACTAGTGATGTGCTTATATACCAAGACAGACTGGGTGGTTTTGTAGTTGGACTTTATATGTCACTACGACAGACTCAGACCGCCTGAGGGTGTGGAGAGATCATAGGAGTCCGACTCCTCCTAGATCTTGTATGGAACTGATTTCGACTTAGTAGTGGTTAGTTGGAGCATGAGTGGTATACCTCATCTCCTCAGGGCACAATAAAAGACATAACACAGATGTGTAGTGTATTTGCTTAGGATCAAATACAAATAACATTAGATGGCCCCTTTGAATTATCTTTGAACTCACTTATTGAATTATAATGTGGTAAAAAAATCAACTATTATACATGTTGTTCATATTCATTCTTAGAGTATTAAATGTTCTACTGCTCAATGTTAACTACCTTTATTGATTGGTTTATGTTATCAATTTAATGCATATCATTTAGCTGCATCTGTTCAACCTGTTCAGTATGTTATCTACCTGCATTAGTTTATATGTGCTTATAATAGACGTTGGCAGAGAGTTATATCTCTTTCTAGGATTTTTGGTCTCACCCTATGGGTTTCCACATCTTTTAGGTGGTCATGCATGATGAGGTAGAGATCATACTGTTGAGGCTGAGCAATAAAAGGAGCAATAGTTGTTGAAAGGTTGGGCATGTTGCTAGTGTTTTTAGTAGAGTCCCATGTGTTGTCCCTATACTCTAAGATCCTTGGGGGTGTTTTGTAGCTATTGTATATTGAGATGACATTTTGGCAGTATGTGTTTGCTGTACAGATATGGCATGTATGTATATGAACATGTTATCGCATGTGACATATTGTGACCAGTAAGCCAATGAAAAATTTCTTGTAATAATCTTTTGGCATGATATGTGTAATACAAATGGCTTTCTTGGACTCTAATGTAATATGTTTCCACTTGAGGTGGATATGTGAAATTAGTTTTAATTTTCTGCGTTTTTTGGTAACTTGGTAAATTAGTATTTGTTCTGTATTTTGTTTCGAATAATCTCACTTTGTGGTGTTGGGGCGTCACAACATCCTCTCCCCCTTAAAAGAAATTTTACTTCCAAAGTTATATAATCTTTCAGTCAATATTGGGATCCTACATTTCATATCATAATAATATTTTATTCTAACAACGTCATTACAATATCAAAATCAAAAAATTGAGCATCATAGTCAACACATAGTCACATGGTCATAAAATAGAAAAGATCATCATTTTGATCACTATAGTTGGAGAGATCATCATGTAGATCACAAACTTGGAGAGATATGATTTTTACATCAAATGAGTAGAGCTCTTGAATCAAGAGTACAACTTGACTTTCGATATGAACATTTTAGGGTCCTAGATTTTGCATTATCCTAGGTGGGTTATACAACCATGATCAGATATGTATTTCTACAAGTTGAGACAAACACCATACTCCAATCGTGATTCCTTATTCAAATACAATGGAAGTCCCACCCTAGTGCGTATCAGGGCTAATACCTAAGTTGTAAAATGAGAGAATCAACATAGTCATTATTTCAAAATCTTCAAAATTTGGGTATACAAAAGTTACTAGTCATGAATCGAGGATGATCTCAAGATCCAAAAAGCATGATCATAGGAGTGCACCATTATCCAGACCAATAATCATGAGTCAAGGTTTCAAAAATAAAATTTCAAGAGTCAAATTTTGGGACATGAATAGCCATATATCAAGAATTTTCAAAGTTAGGGTATGGAGCCCTAGCTAGACCATAGGTGTGATCATTCAACTATAAACAACAACCGAGAAGCATTTCATGATATTAAAATCAATTTATTATCTTGGTATTCAAGGTCGGTGAATGATCTTGACCTAGGTCCTTTTAGAAACCTTAACCACCATCTATTGTCATGATCATCATGGTCAACTTTATCATCCAATCGATAATCAAGTTTGAGTGTCAAAATCATCACAAGGTCTGTTCACTTAGTGACTTAGGCCAAGAAATAAAATCATGTGGAAGAGTACCTTTCCAAAACTATAAATGTTCAATCAAGGTGAAAATTGGGGGGCAACGGTAATAGGGATGTGACCTAGGTTAGGGGGATCATAAGCCCACTTCCACCCTAATTTATCACATTAATCTACATTAGTCACAAGCCATCAAAGGTCATAGGATCATACGTCATAGATCAAGAAAAGGGGGTATCCAAATAGAAGGAGTATTAGTTACCACGTCATACTTAATAAGGTCTCAAGATCAAACATCAAGATCATAATAGGGTATCCATTTTTGAGAATTTGCCAACATAGGGTCATAATATTGCTCCATTCCTTTCATGCATCTAAGAAAGGGGGTTTGGGAATAGAGAAGTCAAATTGGAACCTAAAGAGTTTAAGCATAATAGTATGTGGTCAGTCTAGACTTTGAATGATTCATTCCTTTCAGAAATGCAACTTTATAAAGAGGCGTAGAAGTTAGACTTGTAAATAAATTAAATATAGAGTGAATATTGCTATATCTGACATATGAATCCAAAAAAATATCCTAATACCTGATCTGATATTTGAAGGATATCGTTTCACAATATTTGAATCTGAATCGAGGATAATATCTGAATTTGGATAAATATTCAGTCTGAACTTAAAATTATATATGAATGTTAATACATATATCATACACGTGAAATATTGATATTATATTAGAAGATGTTTTACAAAAGTGTCTATATTTCATATTTGTATATATAAATAATATATATTTAGTAATATTTGTATATATTTGTCGAATTTGGATTTTTTTTAGAGGAGATAGTAGTACCGATGTGCATATTTTGAATCCAAATTTGATATCCTAAATCCAATATGAATCCGGTGGATGTTGGGTTTTTTTCTTCTTCAAAATTTCAGACTTCAATCTGGACAGAATGTGCATATTTTGTATAGCCATTTACAGGTATAGTAGTAGTCAATAGGGAATTTGCCTCTTTAAACGAATCTTCCCATCACAATCTAGGGGTTCAAAGGCAGAGTCATATCGAAGTATTTTGCATGATACATAACATAGGGAGAGATTTGCTTAGTTATGTTTGAGGTTTGATCAAAATAATGATAACATATGTTTAACAATAGGGACCTCGTCAACCCTGAGGTGTAAAACATGAGCTCCATCTTATTTCACCATATCAAAGGTTTACCTAAAACATAATATATATTCTTTTAGTGCTAATATTTACAAAGTTCATATGTGACATCCCACTTTTTATAAAACATATACATTATTGAGTGGAAGCATTATTCTCAAGGGGATGTCATAAAATGCTAATCATTACAAATAAAGTAAATGAAAAACCTTGCATTAAAAGGTGAGATAATGTGAAAAGATTCTCCTTAATTATTTCTTTGACTCTACAAAATGAGATGAGCAATGAATATTCTCTCAGTATTGAAGTTGCATGCCTTTTTATGTCTTTTGGAGAGATATTCTTGACAAGAGAGAAAAAGAGAAGATACTATTACATATATCAATAGGGGAAAGAAAGTAATATCAACATCATGTGATTGAATGGGTATTCTTTTCCATGCATTAAAAATTATGCCATTAAGTGAATTATGTTCTTCTTTATGTGTTTTGAGTATTCCAAAGAGGAGGAGAGAGAAATAGTGAATAATGTTGTTTCATTTCCCTTTTAAGTTAAAATATATCAAATAAAGAAAACTTATTGTTCATGCTATATGTTCTACAATTTCGAATTCTACTCCTTGTATCTTCCTCTTTTACATCTTTGAAACACTTCAAGGATGAGTGGGAGAAAAAGAGAAGGGAAATCATTTATTCAACATTTTAAGTTAATAGAAACACATGATGGCATATGTATAAGAGAAAGTTATTTAGTTTTTTTCTTCTTCTATAAGAAGTATAGTTTCATGGTCTTTTACATAATCTCTTCAACTATATTTATTTAGTAAAATGATTTTCTAAGTTTTAAATCAATTGTGAAAATTTGGGTGTGACAATTCTACCCACCTTAGAATAAATTTTGTCCTCAAAATTTTCTAGGCTACTACCCACCTCAGGGTTTTTCTTACCTCTTCATTTAGTGATAGTTGATATTTCAAGGTTCATTTCAAAATTTTGCATGAAAAGAAATATGTAACGTATGTCATCTAATTTTATAAAAGTTTTATGTGAACATGGACTAGTCATTACTTCGGTCTTCCTCTCAACTTATACTTAGGGTTTATGAAACTAACTTATCCCTACACTTAGGACATCTACCTCAACCTTTTCAGAACTTTCTAACATTAGTTGTAGATGAGTATCTAACCTTAGGCCTTTAGGTACCTCCTATATTTCTTGATATGTGTTGATCATACACATACCCAGAGATGTGGGATTTTGTAATGCCACCTCTCACTAACCTACTAATACACGTGTCCCATACCATATGGACTAGTAGGAAATGAGAAATGCATCAAATGTATCCTAGATAATGAGATAGTCTCTCCATTCTAAATGGTCATGGCATCCCACTTTTTATAAAAATATACATTGTTGAGCAGAAGCATTATTCTCAAGGAGAATGTCACGAAATGCTAATAATTACAAATAGAGTTAACGAAACAACTTGCATTAAAAGATGAGATAATGTGAAAAGATTATCCTTAATTATTTTTTTGACTCTACAAAATGAGATGAGAAATGAATATTTTCTCAATATTTAAGTTACATGCCTTTTATGTCTTTTGGAGAAATTTCCTCGAGGAGAGAGAAAAAGAGAAGATAATATTACATGTATCAATAGGGGAAAGAAAGTAATATCAACATCATGTGATTGAATGGATATTCTTTTCCATGCATTCAAAATTAAGCCATTAAGTGCATTACTTTTTCTTTATGTCTTTTGAATATTCCAAATAGGAGGAGAGAGAGAGATAGTGAATAATGTTGGTTCCCTTTTAAGTTAAAAATCTATAAAGAAAGAAGACTTCTTGTTCAAGCTATATGTTCTATAATTTCAAATTCTACTCCTTTTATCTTCATCCTTCATATCTTTGAAACATTTTTAAAGTTGAGAGAGAGAAAAAGAGAAGGGAACACATTTATTCAACACTTTAAGTCAATAGCAACACATGATGTCATGTGTATAAGAGAAAGTGTATTTTTAGTTTTTCTTTTTCTTCTTCTATAAGAAGTATAATTTCATGGTCTTTTACATAATCCCTTCAACTATTTTATTTGATAAAATCATTTTCTAAGTTTTAGATTAATTGTGAATTTGGGGTGTGACGTCACCATACCAAAACTGGTCAACACAGATAGACCGGATAATATGAAATATAAAAGTCAAACAAAATATATATTTTATTAGTGAATATTTATGAAGGCTCACTGGGAGTGAATTGTGCAATGGTCAATTTTTAAAAGCAGAACTTATATTTTACTTGTTAAAGTATTAAACTTAAGATTTAAAAGTAAATATTTGTTAAACAATATCATTGCACAAGTCACACACACATACATACACACATATACATATATATATATATATATATACATTTATATATATACATATATATACATATATATACATACATATATATATATGACTAAAGTTGCATTTCACTATGGCATATAGATATTCATGTTAACAATCATGTTTAATATATATGATGACATGCTTATGAATGAAGTTGTAATGATAAGAAACAATGAGGTCATCTAAGGTAGCACAAGGTTTCAAAGCATCAAAATAAATTACTTTAGTTACATTTTTTTCAATCAAACGACCATATTATACAATTATCAGGAATCTTAGTGATTTAATTGGTCCGGTCTCAATTGGTTTATTTTTTGGTCCATGGTCTAAGACATTTTCTTTATTTGGGTTTTAGTTTGATATGGTAGGGTCCAAACTAGCCTGGATCAGATCCATGTACAACTCTACTGTCTGATAGCACCAGACCTGAATTAACACAATGAAGGATTGTTGTTAAAATTTTATGCTATCTTTAAAGTACACTTAGACTCAAAGGATAGTTTTACAATGTTAGTTACATCCATATTGTATAGTGGTGAATTGTGGGTTGATAAGAAATGAAGTGTTAGTTACATCCATATTAGACATAGTTATATATCAAAGGGCGTTAGAGGAGTGAGGTGTAATTTTTGCATTCTTACTTTAAAATACAAATTTATATTATGTATTATAACAAAATTGTGAGCTAACTCCTATGTGTCTCTAGACAACATCACACTATTTTTTTGTGCCTATTAGGGTTGATGGTGTGTGTGCGGGGGGGGGGGAATCAAAGGAGGTGGTTGTTCTGACTCACGTGGGAAAAAATATTTACAATGACATTGTTAATTCTAGGAAGCAACTGTCTTTCTCTTGAGCATGTGCGAGCAAGATAAGTATTTCTTTATCTGTTTATTCTCCTTTTACGGTCTTCATGTTTGTTAACACTATGTCTGGTACACCATACTTCGATTTTTTACCACTCTTGAAAACCGACAACCCTTCTTCTAGGTAAGAGAAAATTGGGTTTTATCCAAGCGATGAACCTTAACAAATAGACAAGTGATGCATGATACATCTACACTCTTTGAGATTATCTAATATTCTCAAATTCTTATGATATTTATTGTATCCATATTTTAACATATAGGTTTTTGCCTAGTACAAAGGAAAAAATGCAAACAAAATTGTGACACGAGAATAAGAGAATGCACACACACACACACACACACACACACACACACACACACACACACACACATATATATATATATATATATATATATATATATATATATATATATATATATATATATATATATATATATATATATTATTTACTGAAGTATATGGATGAAGTGATGAGCTACATATACCGTCTTAGAGAAAAATTGATGTTTCAAATCTATATGATATCTAATTTTTTTTTGAGGAAAGGTAAAGTCATATATTGATAGCACATCAAGCAAGCAAAACCTGCTTATGTGAAAAACTTACAGAATATTTGGAAAAACAACATAGTTAAAAACTGAAAAAAAAAGCAAGCAGATAAAAAGCAATGTTTTGATAATGAGTGTGGGCTCCGATCTCCAAATCACAAAATAATCACGATTTAAACTTGAGTGGAAGCAATCGATAATCAGCAGAAGACAAAAATCACGAGAAATTAAAACTTTTTGAGATAAGAGCTTGAAATCACAAACCTTTTCCATAGAAAAAGGATTTAAACTGTATACATCTCTGTCAAATTACTTCTTGAGTAATTATATACAACATTATACAAAATCTCAAGAACTCATGACAAAAACACTCCAAGACCTGAGAGTACAGAGGACACATAGGACTGACTCTAACTACACCACATAGCAGGCTGAATCTCCACCTGAGATTTATTGCTGCTCCTAGTGCTGCTGCTGCTGGGATTGGTCACCTTTAGACCGGTTCCTCCGTCTTCGACGACCACCTAAAAAGTTGAAGTCTACGGGGTGAGACAATTATACATAATTGCCCCAGCGAGATTTATAACTCTCCACTAGAAGCTTTATAAGCAAACAAAGAATAACTTAAGTAGTAAAAGCTTTCAAAGCATTCATTAGCAGTTTTGATAATAAGCAAGAGTTCAACATTTATGAAACATGAAGAACATATACTTTATCCAGTGTAACATCAATCAAGTAATACTACGCTATTGATTATGTTTTTCAAACATTATTATGCCCTGTGGAGATGAGGTATACCACTCATACTCCAACTGATCGCTAAGAAGTCACATCAGTATCATACATAGGTCATTAAAAGAGCCGGATTCTTATGACCTCATCTTCCTCAGTCAGTTAGAGGATTGTTTGCAGGACATCTGGCAAGACGTCTTCTATTTATAGCTCACCAGGGTAAACTGGACCTTCGCTATGTTTTTAGAGTTACAGTGGTGTTCTGTACTCTCTTCGCTATCGGAAGATTTCTTGATTATCTTTCACCGATGCGGTGTTTGTGTTTACTTTGGGAGAATAGTGATACATCTCACCTTTTTGGGTTTGTAGTGAAGGTTTGACGGACTTATAAAAATCTACATCAATTCCTACATTAGGATGTAAGGTTCTACACATTCATATACCCCACATACTCAAAAGTATGTGATCCAGGAGTTCCCTTGGGAAAACCTGTTTCACCATCATTTAGACTCTGACAATGATGGATCTATGATCAGGGCTCTACATTACACTTGATTAGTTAGGTACATTCAATATTCTTTTAACATCATACATGGTTCTTCAAACAATAACATTAGCATAACAGCTATAAATGAGAATACTAAAATGTAGCAAGCCTAACTCTTTTCAATCATCAGTTCTCAATCATTTCACCACAAGTCATCTGTTAAGCATGACCTTGATGGTATTTATGGCTCTTACAGCCCATAAATCTCAATAGATGTCACTAGCAGTGCATCAAGATATTTCACTTATTCATAAAGCTTAAGACATGCTTTCGATGAATATAGTATTACAATCCATACCTGGATATGATCATCATCTCATAACAACCTGCAAGGTTAATTCAACTGGTAATAGTAAACAATTCATCAATCAGGGTTTACTTATTCATCTTTCATGTCACCACCCTAGAATTAGGGTTTACTATTCACTCCATGGTGAATTGTACTCATTACATCATCATGTATGAGAAACATCATTATTAAAGCTCTTAAGTAATATTAAGATTCGCTAAACATCATAATTAGGGTTTCCATGATCTCTCATAGGTGGATCATACCCTAATTATGCACATTCATATGTATTGAAAGCATTTTAATTGAGTGTCCACCATAAAAGGTTACTTTCTCTCTTTTAGGATACTTTCTCTGTCCTCTTACTAGTAGATGGTGATAACACCACTCTAGATCAAGTTGGGTTAAGTCCTCATTGACTAGCATAAGTCAAATCATCACTATCATGTGATTAGGGTTTGATTAGAACAATGTATTGCTCAATTAAACCCCTCAAGGGTATTTTGGTAATTTGACCTCATGATCACCTTCATGGGTCAACTTATTAATCACTTAATCCCTTAATGACCTAGGTTACCATTAGGGTTTAGATTAGATCACCATTGAATCAATTACATCATCAATTGATTAAGTACAAACCACCTTGAACACCTTCAAACGGTTTCAACCTTCAACCACCAAACGGTCTTGAGACCGTTTGGTTTCAAACGGTCTTGAGACCATTTGCCCTCAAACGGTCTTGAGACCGTTTGGGTGTGTTGACTATTTTGACTTTCAAACCGTTTGAAGCTCATGCGGTTTGAAACTGTTTGATCAAATCAACTTGAGATCGATTGGACCAAACGACCTTGAGATCGTTTGAGCCCAAACGGTCTTGAGACCGTTTGGCCCCAAACGGTCTTGAGACCGTTTGGTCCAAATGGGCTCAAACCGTTTGGACCTCCAAAGTGGTTCAAAAGTTACAATTAGTCATGGTTAAGTATGTTGAAGCCCTCAATTGGCCAAAGCCATATTAACCACTTATATATTGAGTCAATTAGGATGAACCTCAATCACTTGGAAACCAAATTATCCCTCAATTGAAAGTCAATTAGGGTTAAGTCCATCTCAATTAGGGTTTCAAATCGGATAGTCATCAATATTCAACAATGTGAATCAATTCAAGGTTGAACCTATCAATTGACCTCCAATTGGGCCCAAACTTGGCCCAAACGGTCTTGAGGTCATTTGGACATCATACAAACGGTCTTGAGACCGTTTTCCCCAAAGTTTGACCAAAAACCAAGTCAGTTAGATTAGGGTTGAACTCCAATTAGGTCAAAAATCAGCATTTTTATCAATTCATCAGCTTGTTGCAATTGGACCTTCAAACCATTAGATTATCTCAATCCTAGACCTTCAAACGGTCTTGAGTGTTGCCCAAACGGTCTTGAGACCGTTTGGAGGAACCCCCAAATGGTCTTGAGACCGTTTGGGTCCTTCAACCCAAAACTCAACAAGATCTATGCTTTAAAACAGTAATTTCAACCCGATTAGGGTTAGGATGTTGAAGTGCCTTCAACTCTCAATTGGTTAAGAATTAATCTTCGATTCTTTGCAGGAATGAAACTCAACATATTACCAACAGACCCTCAAACGTTCATTCCTTGGTCAACCCTATCAAACGGTCTTGAGACCGTTTCAATCCAAACGGTCTTGCAAGACCGTTTGAGGGCAAACGGTTTGAAACCGTTTGACCCCAAACGGTTTGCAACCGTTTGGACCAAAAGGGTCCAAGGTCGTTTGATAAAGTAACATAGGGATTCACACCCCTCATCTTCAACCTCTGTCAAGGTCGGTTCTCCCACCGTTTTGCTTGCAAAAGTGCAAGGAAGAAGGGAGGTAGAAGAAGAACTAACATGCTAATTCGCAAGAACTAAGTATGCATATAAAGCAAAGAGTTTAGAATTATAAAACCCGCCTAAAGGTCTTTCCTTGAGCTCCAAGCTTTCAAGCTCCAAGCTTTAATGGCGTCTTTGAGCTCCACAGGTTCGGCCAAGGTGAATTCTCCAAGGAAACGTTGGAAAGGAAAGGCTAGAAAGATAGAGCTAGGTGAGCTAGCCATGAATCTAACCTTGAAAACGAGTTTCCTCCATGAATTCAAGCAAAAGGGACGATCTAAACTTACCTAGAACCCTTGGTCGTCCCTCTCTGCTCTAGAGCTTAGCCTTGGTCGGTTGAGAAAGAAGAGAAGAAGTGAAGGAAATGAAAGGTTCGTTCACTTGTTACAAGGAAAAGGGCTTATATACTTTAGGCCTTTTTACACCATAAGGACCTCTAAAGTATGGAATTTACATCTAAGTCCCTCCTTGCTCAAGGCACACCCAAACTCATCTAAACTTATGCAAAGCTCATGAAATCTCAAGATCTAAGGGTAAAGAAAGCCAACTTTCAACTAAGGTACATACATGAAAGGTTTCCATACCCATATTAGGTGATTTTTACCACAAGGATCATTTTTCTTATCTGATTATTCATTGATGTCCCCTTTTCATCATTTCTACTCTAAATGATGACAAGAGTTATAAAAGATGTTCTAGAAGGTGAATTTTACAAATTACACCCCTCATTTTGGGTAAATTGTACTTTACTCCAAATTAGGGTTTTTAAGCACAAGGATCATTCCACAAGCTGCATCTTGATGTCCAAGCTTGGAAAATCCTTCATACTTCATCATATTTACTCATATGATGTCTTATTATCATAAGAACATCTTAACCTGTAAACATTGCAAATTAACCCCTTTAACTGGGTAATTTGCACATAGGTCCCTGCACTACAAAACAATGCTACAACTTTACATATAAAGGAGCAAAATTGAAAGTAAATGTTCCTGAGGAACTTAATTACATGCCAGGGAGTATTCACAAGTATATAATTACATATTTAGACAAAACCTCTAGGGTCAGGTTATAACCCAGGTCAGGGATGTTACAATGAGGGGGAGGCACCCCATAACAAGCCTCTAGGTGTTTTGAAGATGATGAACCCTAGTTTGTTAATAATGACATTCTCCTGAAAGAGGAATCACAGTTGTTGTTGAACCAAACTAACACCGGTCTCATCATCAACCATGGCTTTGAGATCACAAAGAAAAGTAGCTTCATATTTGCCTTCCTCGGAGTCATCTTGTCCCCCCTCTGCTAGGTTACCTGCATTTTGTTAGGATGTAAAGATCAGCATCTATTTGAGATATAATATTTTTGGCCAAGTTTTTCTTGTTGTTGAAAATTCTATTGTTTCTTTCTTTCCATAGATTCCAACTGGTTGTGGTGAATAGATCACTGCTTTTGAAATTCTTGTACAATCTATTTGGTGTTGTTTGTAAGGGAAAAGTGGCTTCCTTGAGGTCAAGAAGACAATTTCTTATAAAATGTGAGAATATATTTTGGAAAAAATGCACTTAAAGAAGATGTGGTCAACCGAGTCACTATTTTTTTCACAAAGTGCACATCTAAATGGGCCAATGAAACCCTTTTTTTGTGATGTTTTCTCCTGAGAGAAGTTTGTTGTGTAGCAGAAGCCAAAGGAATGTTTTATATTTTTTAGGCCATTTTTGTTTCCATAACTTTGGTGATGATGGGGATAGACCTCTGTAGGAGTGGAAGGTGTAGGCAAGTTTAACCGAGTATTTTCTGCCCCATTTCCAAGTGATAGTATTTGAGGTGTTATTTTCTAGGGAGAGAGTTAGATGTCTGAATTCATTTTGACTGGTCTGAGAAAGAATACATCTTTTGAGGGAATTTGATCTATTGCTGGTGATAAGCGGTAGAGCTTTGTCAATCTTTATGTTGAGGAGTTTATTTGGAATAATCCAATTTGGTCTGAGATTTTTGATAGAGTTGTTTTCAAACCATGGATCAAACCAAAAGGAGATATTTTTATGTGAGTGAGGTGGAGTGTTTATGATTTGTGTTATCGTATGAATGTTTTTGTTGATGAATTTCCAAGGCGGGGGGGCTATTTTCTGAGGAATTTGGTGCCAGGGTGGGAGCTTTGATAATATTTGTATTTAATGAGTTTTCTCCAGATTTTTTTTTGTTTTGAAGTAGACTATCAATGATTTTGGCAATAAGGTAGAGAAAGTGTGTTTCAATGTTGATGATTCCCCAACCACCTTGTTCAAGAGGAGCTTGTATGGTTTTCCAATTTACGAGATGGTAATGTTTCCCTGGTTTGTCCAATTTGTGGAAGTTGTTCCACAGAAAATTTCTCCTGATTTTATCTAAAATGGATTTTGTTTTTGAGGGCAGGGGGATACAACTCAAGAAGTGGGTTGTAATTGGAGTGATGACACTGTTTAAAAGGGTAAGCCTACCCGAAAGGTTAAGGAAGTTGTTTGTCCAGGTTGTGAGTTTTGTGTTTATTTTGATATAATGGGAGTCCATATAGCATTTGTAATGTTGCATGGAGTGATGGGTAGACCCAGATATTTGACAAGGAATTCTTCAATCTTGCATTTTAGTAGGTCTCTAAAGTGCTCCAAAGTCAATTGATTTATGTTTACCCCAAAGATGGAAGATTTCTGAATATTTATTTTTAGCCCAGAGATATATGAAAAGATACCAATGATCCTAAAGATATTTTGAAGGGAAGATTCCTCTGGGGTGGAGAAGATAATGGTATCATCTGCAAGTTGAATGATATTCTCCGTACAAACATCAGGAGAGGAGATAAGACCATTTTGTTTGCCCAGCTGGATCATGCGGGAGAGGATAGTAGTCAGGATGATGAAAAGGTAAGGAGATAGAGGGTCCCCTTGTCGAAGTCCATTTGAGTTATGGAAATAACCAAAAGGAACACCATTAATGATGGTGGAGAAATGGTTTGTTGATATACAAGCATGGATCCAAGAAACCCAAATGTCAGGAAAACCAAAACCCTTAAGAGTTTTTAAAAGGCATTGTCAATTAACAAAGTCAAAAGTTTTTTCAAAGTCAAGTTTGATGGCTAGAAGGGGGGATTTATTTTTGTGGCAAAGATGAATCATTTCATTTACCATCAAGAAGGCATCTTGAATACTTCTGTTTTTGAGGAAGGTAGATTGGTTAAGAGGGATGATGTCTTCCAAGTGCGGCTTAATCCTGTTTGCTAGAGTTTTAGCAATGATTTTATATGAGGTATTTATGAGGTTGATGGGACGGAAGTGAGAAATGTTTTCCGGTTGACTATTTTTTTTATCAGGGTGATGAAAGTTTTATTTATGAATTTGATGATATTATGTGGGTTTGTACTAGCATGGAAAGCAGACAGAAAGGCTGAGAAATCATTTTTATAGTGGTTCCAATTTGCCAAGAAGAACTCCACATTGAGTCCATCAGGTCCGGGAGATTTATTTTTACCAAGGTCAGTGATGGCAGTTTATAATTCTTCGAGGGAGAAGGATTTGATGAGTTCATGAGGATTTTTTATGTTTTTTTGACAAATTGTGTTCCATGATAAGTTATTGAGACAAATGGGATTGTGGTTGTTATTAAAGATATTTTTAAAATGGTTTTTTATGTGTGTTATGATGGATTGTTTATGGGATGTGAGTCTGCCGTTTATTGTTAGATGGGTTATGGAATTATGTCAAAAGTTTTGGTTACAAATTTTGTGAAAGAATTTTGTGTTTTTATCTCCTTCTTTAGCCCAAGTAATTTTCACCATTTGTCTCCATCTAGTGTCAATACAGTTGTTAATGTGGTCAAGTTTGGCTTTGATGGTAAGGACAAGAGCAGGGTCAGCATATGGATCCTTTTCCACAAAGAGAAACTGATCTTCAAGATTTTTTGAAGTTCGAATAAGTTCATAGGGTTTTGAAATTTCCAAAATTTTATGTGAGTTTTGATATTTTTTGTGTTGTTTTGGATATGAAGACCAATGTTTGTTGTTTGTGAGTCGGCAAGAGTCCAGGCTTCTAGACATGATCTGGAGAAGTTGTCTATGGAGAGCCAACTGTTTTCAAATTTGAATGATCGAGAGCCCCACGAGGAAGAAGATGTATCAAGGATTAGAGGGAAGTGGTCAGAAATGGTTCTATGGGAGATATGAACTGATGAGAGAGGGTGTTTATCTTCCCAAAGGTTTGTACAAATGAAATGGTCAAGCCTGGCAAAAGTCTGGTTTCTAGACCAGGTGTATAAGGCATTTGAGGGTATGATGTCGATCAGGGAGTGGTTTGTAAGCATCTGACAGAATTTTTTATCAGCTGCTGACATCGATTGAGTGAAGGGATTTGAATTGAGCCTATTTGTGATTTGGGTGATCAGATTAAAATCACTACCCAAAACCCAGGGAGACATGTGGAAGTTTGAAATGAGGTGGTTTAGTTCCTCAAGGAAGAGGGATTTGTTGTTACCTGGTTCCCCATAGACACCTGAGAAAGACCAGAGATATCCATCGAATAGGTTTTTGAATTCAATGGTTATAGAGAAGTTAAGGATGGAAGTGTTTTGTGAAACTAGAGTCAGGTTGTTGAATCCAACAATGATGCCACCTTTGAAACCCTCAGGAGGTAGTTGGATCAAGTTTGTGATTCTATTACCTCCAATAGTTTTGAGGGCAAAAGGGGTAAGAAAGGTTTTTGTTTCTTGGATGGTAATGAGATCGATATTGTTTTTATAAATGTGAGAGCATATTTTTTTCCTTCTATGGAGATTTGCAGCTCCACATATATTCCAAGATGAAATTTTCATAATGAAAAAAAGGAAAGATGAGTGCAAAAAGGCTAATTAGATAGTCGCTGTTTTGGTGCTTGTAGGATCAAGCCTTTTTTTTGTCCATCCCATATAGGTTTCTAGGTTGTTTAGAACATTATGAGCATCCTCATCATCTTCGAGTTGAAAACCTATCTTATTTGCAAATGAAGTGAAGCTATTTATGTCTGACCAAGAAGCTAAATCCTCGATAGAATCTAGGTCTTTATTTTTGTCTTGATAAGTTGGAGTAGATGATAAAGAAGTTGCAGTGGAAACATTACTAAAAGAGCGGGAGGAGGAAAGTGGAGGAGTACCTTTCTTTACTTTGTTGATGATGTTAGAACCTTTTGGGTCTTTGTGGTTTGGCTGCAAGATCTTTTGGAGGTAGCTGGAGGTGAGCTTTTGTTGAGGGCTCTCCTGCTCCGAACTCTGCAGAGAGTTATCATCCTTGAGCTGAGATGAGGCTTGGTTCATAGTTGTTTGATGATTTTTGTTTGGCGATGGGCAGCTTTCCTTAGTAGAGGAAGGAGATGGGAAAGTGGATCTTCTAGGTTTGAATTTGTTAACATGGAGAGAAGGTTCAGGAGATCTGGTTCTTTTTTTTCTTGGAAGGAGATAAGAGTTTTCATAGTGGTTTGAGGTTTTCCAGATCCAAACATGGTTTCTGTTATAACCTCATTTTTCCAATGCATGTAATGAGATTTACAAATCTCTTCTAAATAAATAAATAAGACCAAGGTGTGATTTCATGGTTTGTTTTGAATGAATTTTGTATATAATGGCCTTGCATGCTTTCTTGATGGGCCTTATTGGCCATTAAGCCCATTTGAAAGAAAAATAAAAAGAAATGAAAAAGGGAATTCCATTTAATAAAAGAATACAAGGGAATAATGGAATATATAAGAAAATGAGTAAAAGTGATCAAAAGGCTAAAAGATAATTTCCCATAATAGGATTTCGTGTTATAAAGGATCCTTGGGGTTCAAGGAACTCAAGATAATTAAATAATGGTGAAGGAAATAAAGAATATGTGGAAAATACTATTAAATAAGGGATAACTTGAAACTGAAGTAAAGGACTTGTTTCCTTGGGATAATGATTCCAAATTTTACACAATGAGAGATAAACGTGTGAATGACTTTCCTCTAAAATTTGAGGCCAAAAAGACTTATGGTTTGAGAGTTATCGAATTTCCAAGTTATCTTTAAAATGAGGATTTTCCTTGTTTTATTGGGAATACATTTCCTTTTCTGTTTAAGCGCGAGTAATGATGACCGTTGGATACTAATCCAATAGGTTAGGGATCGTCATCAAAGTCCCAAGAATCGGGGATTGTAGCGCAAGTTACAGGTAGATTTTCCTAACCTCTTTCCTCGTCATCAGATGGATGTGCCATCTTGGAAATCCTTCCATTGCGATCAGGAGAGGATTCTGAGTCGCCCATACCCTGGTTTGGTAACCTTTCATCGTGTCGTTACAAAACGCCCAATTGGGCAGTGCACCATGACGGCAGTAGGGTTGGGGAAACCCTAAAAAGACCACCAAACCCTATAAAAAGGGTCCCTGCTAGTTCCTAACATCCTAACGCTCACGAACGGCCGCCTATTAGACCCCAGTTCTCTCTCTCTCGATCAATTGTTGCTTCTCCGGCGAGAGCTCCGCCTCACTCTACCGTGAAGCCTGCAGCAAGGAAGGGAGGAAGACGACTGACAGCAGTCGTCCGATCCGGGATCACCGTGATCCCCGAAGGGATCTGACGGCACTGAGACGGGGTTGGATAAGTAAAGGCGCGACTTATCGGGATCGTTGGATCAGGAATCGACGTCTGACGCCGGGGACGCACGCCGTTAGTGGAGGCCTTCGACACGGAGCATGAGATCAATGCGGGACACAGCGACACACTGATCTAACGGCCGAGGTATTTCCGATTAATACCTCTCTCTGCCCAATAATCAAATAAATGGCTTTTTCTTGATAAAACCCTAGTAATTACTAGGAATCTCGTATAGGGAAAAGTTATATATGAAAGTTGGGTAGAAAATTACAAGGAATCTATTAAAAATAATTGTAGCATCCAATTCCAGTTCGTTTTATAAAAGTGTATTAAATTGCTAGTAAAATACATTTAAGTTATTTGGAAACCCTAAATATCTATAAAGGATGTTTCTTTGTAACATAATGGGTTAAGTTGAGGGTTATGAACTTGTTAATTAATAATATGAGGTTTCTATTCGTTTTTGAATACCAATATGGCTAAATTAGGGTTTATGTCTATGAATGAAATATAATGTACATGAAGACCCTAATTTAGGGTAAAAGAAGAAGGAAACCTTGTTATTTTCATAAATTGCTAAATAATGATCCTAAAATTGTTAGGACTATAAAAAGGAGATAATTTAAAGGTTCTACATGGATTTGATGAATTAGGGTTCATAGCGATTGAAAATGAAAGCAAAACCCTAATTTTCAAGAAAACCCTAAAATTGGATAGAAACCCTAAGGGACATAATGATACTAGATAAATATTAATAAAAGTAAATTTATACTTTTATTTCAGGGTATCTGTGCCTTTGCTTGCTTACTTGGATATTCTATTTCTTCATTCTTGATTCTATATCTGAAACTGCAATAAGAGGTATGTGGTTACGTTTATGGCTATACCACATAGTTTTCTAAGGTTTTATCGACGTTTCCCTAAATGTGTGAAATAACTGTTGGATGTTTTAATTCCTGCCTCTACAAAGTGACTATGGCTATCACTATGAGTATATATGTATGACTAGCTAGATCTGAGTCCACCCCTGTGGCTATGTCAAGGCTAAGGATAACCTAGAGCAAGGTCTAGGGTATCATGAGTCAGAAACTGGGCTACACATGTGTAGTGCCATGAGACTCTTAGCATACCATGAGTTAAGGAGTGGGCTACCCACGGGTAGTGCCATGTGACTCAGCCATAGAAATTGATTCACCTATTAGGTGAAGTCATGAGGGGTAAAATAGGAATCTACCATAAGGGAGGTAGTATCCAGGTCCACTGCAGGGACAGCGCAGGGGATAGGGTACACATGGATCGCGTAGTTATACTTAAAACGTAATATTGTTTGTTAATTGATAATTTGATGCAATAATTTGTTATAGATAATTGCATGATTAGTGAATCCCCCACATACTAGCTTTGGCTGACCGACGTTTTTTTTGTCGGCGTTTTAGGTACAAAACAAAAAGGACAAACAGTAATCCGTCATATTGTGAAATATACTAATTAAAGTCCAAGGAGGATTAGTTAGTTAGCCTGAGTTCTGGATAGAAGTTTTAGAATTCCAAATTTTCAAAGGTATGTAAAAGTTTTATTTATTACAGCTTTTCAGTTTAGTCTAGTAGAATTTATTAATTGTTATCAATTAATTGCTGAACCTTGATCCGGAAATTATGTGTGCGGCTTTGACCTCTCGGTCTCCCTTAATTGGGGGTTATCGGAGGTGGGGTCATAACATTTGGTATCAGAGCAATGGTTCTCCACTTAATTGTTAATAATTATTAAATTTTACAAACTCCATAGAACCCAAGGGAGTTATTAGAGGAGTATCCGAAAGACGGAGGTGTCTAGAAAGGGATCACGACCGGGGGCTGGCAAGATTTTCCTCCGCACCGCTAGTCGGAATACGAGGACTCCCAGACCCGTGTGACCGCCTGGCCAAAGTCTTAGGGTATGAATCGAAATAAGATACCTTTAGGACTCTCTCATCCTATTCATCCCCTCTCATCACATATTCTATTAAGGCTTTAAGAGTAGGATTCTTTCTCTCTTCCACACTCATGTGGTATGGGCACATAAGTTAAGGGTTTAAGAATCCTCCAGCAAATTAATAAAAGATATGTAATGAGATATCATTGAACATAAGTATAACTAGTTTAAATGATACACTAAAGGTTTGCTTGTTATGCTTATGTAGATGGCAAGAACCAAGACTGTGGCTATTTCCGAGGGCTCCGGAAAACCGGCTAGGAGTGTTTGGCCTCCCCGTAAAGTAAAGGAGTCTTCTGAAAAGAGGAATAGGAACCATGAGGGTGGATCCTCTAAGAAGAGGAAAAGGCCTGAGGAAGTCACTCAAGAAGTCCCTAACCCTGACCCGGTACCATTTAGTAACCTGAACCAAGAAGAAGACCAAGGGTATGAAGAGCAGCATGTGTATGAGGAAGAAGCCCTGATGGATGAGGACCTAGTCGATGATTCAGAACCCACCATGATGATCCATACCCCTGATACCTTGTGGTTAGAGCAACAGAGGAAGTTGACAGAGGCCATTAATGCTTTGGCCCTCCGAGACATAGCTAGAGCTGAGAATGGTGAACCACACCCTGTTTGTCCACGTGTGGGAGCCACCATCCTAGACTTTGTCAAGCTGAACATAGAGAAGTTCTGGGGAGAGGATAAGACGGAAGTGGTTGATAAAGCAGAAGCCTGGATACTTGAAATAGAGAATGGTTTCCGCATGCTTGAAGTTCAACCGAGCAAGAAGGTCCTCTTTGCTGCTCATCTCTTGGAAGGGGCAACTAAGATATGGTGGGAGACCCACATCACTGGCAGAGACTTGACAGAGGAGCCCATGGCATGGGCTGATTTCAAGACGATCTTCACCACCAGATTTGTCCCATTCTCAGTTAAGAAGGAAAAGGAAAGGGAGTTCACCAACATGACCCAAGGAAACTCTTCTGTGGCAGACTTCGGGCGTAAGTTCTGGATCCTGGAACGCTTTGGGTATAAGATGGATGAAAAAAGGAGGGTGGATCACTTCATAGAGCGCCTTCACCCTACCATCAGGCCCCATGTGATGGCAAGCAAGCCAAGAACCTTCGCCGAAGCCTACAATACTGCTTTAGACATGGAGAGGACAGTGATGCCTGCCCCGTTTCCACCTAAGGGGTACTTGGGTTTCACTGAAGGAGCCCAAGGCCCGAGAAACAACCACAAGAAGGGTCCAGGATGACATCAAGCTAAAGGTAAACATGGAGGAAAGGGGAAACCTCATCAGGAGAACATCCGACCTCCTTGCCGCACCTGCGGGAAGGGCCACACTGGTGAATGTCGCTACAAGAAGAAGACTTGCTTTCGTTGCCACCAAGAAGGACATCTGCAATCCGTCTGTCCTATGCCAGAGCCCAGAGGACAAGGACCTATGGCAGCCCCACCAGCAGCGGCACCACATGTGGCAGCTCCACCTATAGCTGTAGCCCCCCCTGCAGGAAAAAGAAGGCAAGCCCGGGTGTTTGCCATTGACAATGAGGAGGCTCAAGTTAATGCAAATCGGTTGATCGAGGGTAATAACCCTTAGAGTTTTTCTTTTATGTTTCAAAGTTAAGCATGTAATGGTCTAATGCATGATGAAAAACAATGTAGGCATGCTTGAAGTTATGGGACATAATGTGAAAGCTTTATTTGACTCTGGATCTACTAATACTTTCATTTCGAGAAATCTTGCAACTATGCTTTGTTTGGATATCAAGGATTTAGGATATGTCTTAGATGTTACAACCCCAAGTGGTCGAATATTTACCTCTCTTTTGAAAACTCCGGTAATACCTGTGAAATATCGAGATCATGAATTTCCTACAGACTTTATCCTTCTTGACATGAATGATTTTGATGTGATCATTGGAATGGATTGGCTTTATACTTATAGGGCCCAAATTGACTGTAGGGAAAAGAAAGTGATCATTAGGGAACCAGGTCACCCACCCTTTGTCATTAGAGGTAGGAAAGATGCCACCACTAGTTTGTATGTGTCATCCCTGAAGGCAGAAAGAATGATGAGTAAAGGTTGTCAAGCTTTCCTAGCAGTTGTTATCGAGCCCGAACCCAAGGTGCAGCCCTTAGAGGAAATAGAGGTAGTCAAGAGCTATGCAGATGTTTTTCCGGATGATCTACCCGAGATTCCTCCCGAGCGAGAGGTGGATTTTTCCATAGAGCTAGCTCCAGGAACAAGCCCTATTTCCCGAGCACCCTATAGGATGGCCCCTGCTGAGTTGCTTGAGCTAAAGAAGCAATTGCAGGAATTGTTGGACAAGGGGTTTATCCGCCCTAGCACATCACCATGGGGAGCGCTGGTTCTTTTTGTAAAGAAAAAGGATGGTTCGCTCCGAATGTGCATAGACTACCGGATGATTAACCAGGCTACCATTAAGAACAAATACCCTTTACCCCAGATTGATGACTTGTTTGACCAATTGAAATTGGCTCGAGTCTTTTCCAAGATTGACTTAAGATCAGGTTACCACCAGTTGAGAGTCAAGAGTGAGGATATCCCAAAAACTGCCTTCAGAACCCGGTATGGCCACTATGAGTTCGTGGTTATGCCTTTTGGGTTGTCCAATGCACCTAGTGTGTTCATGAACCTTATGAACAATGTGTTTCAACCCTTCCTTGACTCGTTTGTCATAGTGTTTATAGATGACATACTGGTTTATTCTGATGACCTAGATCAACACCGAGACCACCTAAGTAAGGTCCTTGATATCTTGAGAAAGCAGAAGTTCTATGGGAAATTCTCTAAATGTGAGTTTTGGATAGACCGAGTCATGTTCCTTGGACACATCATCTCAGGAGGAACGATCGCCGTAGATCCAGCTAAAGTGTCAGCAGTTCGAGACTGGCCAGCACCGAAGAACCCCTCTGAGATACGAAGCTTCTTGGGGTTGGCAGGATATTATCGGCGCTTCATCGTAGATTTCTCAAAGACCGCCTTGCCTCTGACTATGTTGACTCGGAAAGATGTGAAGTTTGTGTGGTCCGATGTTTGTGAGGCTCATTTCCAGGAGCTGAAAGAGAAGTTGACCACTGCACCAGTTTTGACATTACCATCAGGCAATGAGGGTTTCATGATCTTCACCGATGCATCAAAGATGGGACTTGGCTGTGTGTTGGAACAGAATCGGCACGTGGTTGCATATGCCTCCCGACAGCTCAAGCCAAATGAGGTGAATTACCCGACACATGACATGGAGTTAGCTGCTATCATTCATGCATTAAAGATTTGGCGGCATTATCTATATGGTGCCACTTTTGAGATCTTCACTGACCATCAGAGCCTGAAGTATCTGCTGACGCAAAAAGACTTGAACCTACGACAACGACGATGGATGGAGTACATGAAGGATTACGACTTCACCATTGCCTATCATCCAGGGAAGGCGAATGTCGTAGCTGATGCCTTAAGTCGAAAACAGCTCAGGTGTGCAGCTGTTTTGTCTAGTCAGTGGAAGAGCTTAGAAGAATTGGTGGAATGGTCACCTCAACCATTGGATGATCGAGTTCGTTTGGCCAATATTCAGATACAGTCTGAGTTATTGAGTGAGATTGTCGCAGCACAGTTGGCCAGTGGAGGACTTGACAAGATGAAAGGCTTGATGCAGAAGACACAGACCCGTCTTTCTTTGGGAATAGACGGAGGAATCCGATTTGAGAATCACATATGGGTTCCTGAGGATTCACCGTTAAAGGAACGTATCCTACAAGAGGCTCATGGTTCTAAGTACACGGTACACCCAGGGACTACGAAGATGTTTAAGGACATGCAGAGGTTTTTCTGGTGGCCAGGGATGAAAAGAGACATTGCAGCTTATGTAGCCAGTTGTCTTACGTGCCAAATGGTGAAGGCTGAACACCAACGACCCGGCAGACTTTTACAGTCTATAGAGATTCCATAGTGGAAATGGGAGCAGATCACCATGGATTTCATGGTGGGTCTACCCCGGACCAAGAGAGGTCATGATGCGATATGGGTTGTGGTAGATCGCCTTACCAAGTCAGCACACTTCCTTGCCTTAAAGACCACTGCCAAGGTGTCAGATTTAGCTGAGTTGTATATCAGAGAGATAGTACGCTTGCATGGCGTACCCGATTCCATCATCTCCGATAGAGACCCAGAGTTTACTTCCAAGTTGTGGAAGCAGGTTCAAGAGGAACTAGGTACAAGGTTAAAGTTCAGTACCGCCTATCACCCCCAGACAGATGGTCAGTCAGAAAGGACGATTCAGACCTTAGAGGATCTGCTGCGAGCTTGTGTGCTCAATTGGGGTGGATCATGGGAGCAGTACCTACCTTTAGCTGAGTTTGCCTACAATAATAGTTACCAAGCCAGTATCGGGATGCCTCCATATGAAGATCTGTATGGGAGACCGTGTCGGTCACCACTTCACTGGGATGAAGTTGGTGAAAGGACCTTATTGAGGTCAGATGAACTCCAAGTGTATGCTGATAAAGTCACTTTAATCAGGCAAAGGCTAAAGAGGGCCCAAGACAGACATAAGTCATATGCTGATGCGAAGCGGACTGATGTGCATTTCACTGTGGGAGAACATGTCTTTCTGAAAATCCGACCGCTCCGAGCTATAGCTAAAAATAGAGGAAAGTTGAGTCCCCAATACGTGTGTCTGTTTGAAGTGTTAGAACGGATTGGTGAAGCCGCATATCGTTTGGTGTTACCCCCTCAATACAGTATGATGCATGATGTGTTTCACGTGTCCAATCTGAAGCTATATGTGCAAGATCCAAGCCATGTGCTGAGCATTGAACCAATTGAGTTTCAAGGAAAGCTGTCTTATCCTGAGTTGCCTTTGCAGATTCTAGATACCAAGGTAAAAGAGCTCAGAAATAAGAATATAGAGATGGTAAAGGTTCTTTGGAAGCACCATGGAGAGGATGAGGCCACATGGGAGCTGAAGACGGACATGGAAAAGGCATATCCAAATTTGTTTGTTTGATTGTTGAATTTTGAGGGCAAAATTCCTATAAGGAGGGGAGGATGTTATAACCTCATTTTTCCAATGCATGTAATGAGATTTGCAAATCTCTTCTAAATAAATAAATAAGACCAAGGTGTGATTTCATGGTTTGTTTTGAATGAATTTTGTATATAATGGCCTTGCATGCTTTCTTGATGGGCCTTATTGGCCATTAATCCCATTTGAAAGAAAAATAAAAAGAAATGAAATAGGGAATTCCATTTAATAAAAGAATACAAGGGAATAATGGAATATATAAGAAAATGAGTAAAAGTGATCAAAAGGCTAAAAGATAATTTCCCATAATAGGATTTCATGTTATAAAGGATCCTTGGGGTTCAAGGAACTCAAGATAATTAAATACTGGTGAAGGAAATAAAGAATATGTGGAAAATAATATTAAATAAGGGATAACTTGAAACTGAAGTAAAGGACTTGTTTCCTTGGGATAATGATTCCAAATTTTCCACAATGAGAGATAAACGTGTGAATGACTTTCCTCTAAAATTTGAGGCCAAAAGACTTATGGTTTGAGAGTTATTGAATTTCCAAGTTATCTTTAAAATGAGGATTTTCCTTGTAATATTGGGAATACATTTCCTTTTCTGTTTAAGTGCGAGTAATGACGACCGTTGGATACTAATCCAACGGGTCAGGGATCTTCATCAAAGTCCCAAGAATCGGGGACTGTAGCGCAAGTTACAGGTAGATTTTCCTAACCTCTTTCCTCATCATCAGATGGATGTGCCATCTTGGAAATCCTTCCATTGCGATCAGGAGAGGATTCCGAGTCGCCCATACCCTGGTTTGGTAACATTTCATCGCGTCATTAAAAAACGCCCAATTGGCCTGTGCACCATGACGACAGTAGGGTTGGGGAAACCCTAAAAAGACCACCAAACCCTATAAAAAGGGTCCCTGCTAGTTCCTAACATCCTAACGCTCACGAACGACCACCTATTAGACCCCAGTTCTCTCTCTCTCGATCAATCGTTGCTTCTCCGGCGAGAGCTCTGCCTCACTCTACCGCGAAGCCTGCAGCAAGGAAGGGAGGAAGATGACTGACAACAGTCGTCCGATCCGGGATCACCGTGATCCCCGAAGGGATCTGACGGCACTGAGACGGGGTTGGATAAGTAAAGGCGCGACTTATCGGGATCGTTGGATCAGGAATCGACGTCTGACGCCGGGGACGCACGCCGTTAGTGGAGGCCTTCGACACGGAGCATCAGATCAATGTGGGACACAACGACGCACTGATCTAACGGCCGAGGTATTTCCGATTAATACCTCTCTCCGCCCAATAATCAAATAAATGGCTTTTTCTTGATAAAACCCTAGTAATTACTAGGAATCTCGTATAGGGAAAAGTTATATATGAAAGTTGGGTAGAAAATTACAAGGAATCTATTAAAAATAATTGTATCATCCAATTCCAGTTCGTTTTATAAAAGTGCTTTAAATTGCTAGTAAAATACATTTAAGTTATTTGGAAACCCTAAATATCTATAAAGGATGTTTCTTTGTAACATAATGGGTTAAGTTGAGGGTTATGAACCTGTTAATTAATAATATGAGGTTTCTATTCGTTTTTGAATACTAATATGGCTAAATTAGGGTTTATGTCTATGAATGAAAGATAATGTACATGAAGACCCTAATTTAGGGTAAAAGAAGAAGGAAACCTTGTTATTTTGATAAATTGCTAAATAATGATCCTAAAATTGTTAGGACTATAAAAAGGAGATAATTTAAAGGTTCTACATGTATTTTATGAATTAGGGTTCATAGCGATTGAAAATGAAAGCAAAACCCTAATTTTCAAGAAAACCCTAAAATTGGATAGAAACCCTAAGGGACATAATGATACTAGATAAATATTAATAAAAGTAAATTTGTACTTTTATTTCAGGGTTTCTGTGCCTTTGCTTGCTTACTTGGATATTCTATTTCTTCATTCTTGATTCTCTATCCGAAATTGCAATAAGAGGTATGTGGTTACGTTTATGGCTATACCGCATAGTTTTCCAAGGTTTTATCGACGTTTCCCTAAATGTGTGAAATAACTGTTGGATGTTTTAATTCCTGCCTCTATAAAGTGACTATTGCTATCACTATGAGTATATATGTATGACTAGCTAGATCCGAGTCCACCCCTGTGGCTATGTCAAGGCTAAGGATAACCTAGAGCAAGGTCTAGGGTATCACGAGTCAGAAACTGGGCTACACATGTGTAGTGCCATGAGACTCTTAGCATACCATGAGTTAAGGAGTGGGCTACCCACGGGTAGTGCCATGTGACTCAGCCCTAGAAATTGATTAACCTATTAGGTGAAGTCATGAGGGGTAAAATGGGAATCTACCATAAGGGAGGTAGTATCCAGGTCCACTGCAGGGACAGCGTAGGGGATAGGGTACACATGGATCGCGTAGTTATACTTAAAACGTAATATTGTTTGTTAATTGATAATTTGATGCAATAATTTGTTATAGATAATTGCACGATTAGTGAATCCCCCACATACCAGCTTTGGCTGACCGACGTTTTATTTGTCGGCGTTTTAGGTACAAAACAAAAAGGACAAACAATAATCCGTCATATTGTGAAATATACTAATTAAAGTCCAAGGAGGATTAGTTAGTTAGCCTGAGTTCTGGATAGAAGTTTTAGAATTCCAAATTTTCAAAGGTATGTAAAAGTTTTATTTATTACAACTTTTCAGTTTAGTCTAGTAGAATTTATTAATTGTTATCAATTAATTGCTGAACCTTGATCCGGAAATTATGTGTGCGGCTTTGACCTCTCGGTCTCCCTTAATTGGGGGTTATCGGAGGTGGGGTCGTAACCGTTTCGGTCATTTGAATCCCTGGAATGCAAGGTAGATAATTTATCTTTATTTGGGCTAAACCAGGATGGTGGATGTGTAGTGAGGTCGGAAAAGGCAGTGCTATTTATGGTAGGATGTTCAACTGAAAGTTTTAAATGGTAGATGGACTCACCAATTCTTATATTGATGGATGGAGGTAGAGAGATGGCAGCTTTGACAGAAAAAAGACAGTATGCTTTGATGTATTGAGATGGGTGTAAGGTATCGGGGCTGATAAATTGAAGAGTAGCCCCGATAGAGTGTGCAACGCCTCTGAAGATCTCTATCTCCCAAAGATGAGGAGGGAGATTTGAAATGGCAACCCAGTCAGAGCCTCCAGCAGGGGCAGGGAAAGATCCAAAATCGGCAGACCATTTTGATAGTCTAGCCATGATGAAGCTCGATCCACATGGTATGGTGAGAACTTGGTTGAAAAGGTGATTTATCTTCGTACCTTCTGGGACAGTATAGATGAGTTGGGTGGGAGAGAAGATTTTTGGTTTGAGGATGGTGTGACCAGGTAGGAGAAGGGCTAAGATGCGGGTAATGTCTATGACGTTTATAGGGTTGTTGTCCAGGTTGTTTTCAACAGAAACAAGAATACTTCTAAGGGTGAAGACCTTGAGCAAACACATAGAGTTGGCGGGAGGTCAAGGGCGATCGCATATTCCAGGTGATCAGGGACCTTCATGTTTGGTAAGGTAGAATGATCGTTTACGCTGTGAGTTTGTGAAGGGGTTTGAGGAGTAGGGCTTTTGGATTGTGGTTTGTGCTTAGTGGCAGATGGGTTTTTTGGCTTGTGAAAGGGTTTAGATATAAGAGGTGTCCAGGAGCTTGTGTTCAGACGGCGTGGAGGGGTATCGTCTGAATGTACAGGCGGGAGATTTGTGAGGCATGCAAATGAGTTTTTTGAATGATAAAGATGATGAGGGGGATGTGCGTTATGCCAGAGATCTGAAAAGGGCTTTTTTGGGACAGCGGAGGTTTTGTGAAAAGGCGACATTTTGATCGAGCGAGAGTGCATGAAGGAGGAGGGGGGATTACAGAACCTTTTTATGTGCCCTATACGACCGCATCCAAAACATAAGTGGCGAGAAAAACATCTGGAAGTTGAGTGGTTGTTCCGGTGGCAAAGGGAACAATGCAGAGCTCGAAAAGGTCTTTTTGGGGGGACCGGAGTCCAGATATGGGCGGTGGGTTTTTTTTTCTAGGGTATTGTTTATGAGGAGGGATGATTTTGCATGGCCCAGGACTGGAAAAGCAGAGTTTAGGCAAAAAAATGTCCTTAGGTATGATATCCTCGACCAGGGAGGATTGAGGAAGAAGGGTTTTATATAAAGACGACAGATTGGTCTTATATTTTTTTCCCTTAAACGATGGGGAGGAGAAAAGCTTGTACCTTTCAGCGATAGAACTTTGTTGTTGGTCCAAAGGTGATGTGACTGCATCTTCTTTGTCCTCAGAACCTAAAGAGATGGAGATAGGCCAGGATTTTGCTCCCATGGGGGGTTGGTATTCATCTCGGACGAAGAGTTGATCCACCGAGTTTGGTGATGAGGAGCTGTCTTGATCATGTTTTTTATACAGGTAGGCAAGCTCTGGAGGAGAGTCGTGGACGAAGTCGCGCACCCAGGCACAGAAGGTGCGATTTTCCATCGGTTGTAAGAAGATCGACCACTCAGGCTTTAGGTTCAGTTTTTTGCGCATGTCGCTCCAGCCATCCGATATGAGGAGGAAGGGTTTTTTTTTGCCCCAGGTTGTTTTTGTGGGGGTTGACCATGTGACCTTCACCTGGAAGGATCAGTGGCCGATGTTGATCATGCTGGTGCCAGGAGAGATGTCGAACTTATGGTAGATCCAAGCTCGAGGTAAAGGGATGCTCGTAGAATAGGATGGGTCTGCGAGGGGGATTTCTATGAAGGAGAAACGGGAGTTCATGTTGACTGGGGATGATGGAGTTTTTGTGATGCTGCTAGACACCAAGGGGTTTTGCTTCTTTAGAGCACGGCGGAAGGTTGTTGTCTTGCCGAATTTATGCATGTAAGGTGATTTTATGCATGAAGCGAGGGTGAGCACACTTCCTGTTCTCATGGTGTTATCGGGTCGTTTGATGGGTCTTTATTGCTGGTTTCTGAGCCAACTGTTGTGCTGATTTGATCTGACTGCCAAAGTTGTTCTTGGGAAGGAGAGTTGTAGCCGACAGATAGAATAGAATTTTGATTTTTGAAAACGAGATGTTTGTAAGAGAGAGATTTGCAGAGTTAGAAGGAACTTGAGGGTAATAAAAAATGCTATCTCTAAAGGTGTAATAGGTGTAATCAAAGAGATTTCATCTGCATGTATCTAGAAGCCGTTTGTGATATCCAAGGTGAGTTGTAAAGGATGATGATATACTCAGAATTTATTGCAGACAGATATGAAGAGGCCTAAGCAGGAACAGGGATCCGACGACAGAACGATGAGGAGGTAGGAGATGATAACCCTCAATCGGAATCGCAAGAGAGCTAAAAATAGAGCAAGCAGAGGCGAGGGTTTTTCAAACCTATGATTCCTAGTGCTAGCTCGAAAAGCACTGAAGCCAGGCAAGGAACAGGCACACCGAGAGTGTAAAACGGTCGCAAAGAGGTATGATGGTAGCCACCGCCAACATGCAATGATGTTCGAGGGATGAAGTTACCTGAGAAAGGTTTTGGTACCTGAGTAGGGAGAGTCGGACGCCGAATGAAGTTACCTGAGGATGATCGTCACCGCCACAGGGCCGAGCAGGAGCTAGAGGCGGTGGGAGCGCGTCGGGTGTGGTAGGTGGTGCCGATCAGGGATGGCGACGGCCCGAAGAGATTCTCTAGAGAGAAGTTGGAGCTTCCTCTAACCTACCGTTGCAGATATATTGATACTTTATTTATTAAAGTATGTCCAAGTACAAATTTATAGATAATATGAAGAAAAGACGCAAAAAGATAATGTGAGATGAGAACAAGAGAATGCTTATGGGTATCATTTATTACTTACACACAAAATAGCAGAAAAAGCCCATTCGTTCCTCAACAACATATAGTTACGACTTATTTGGTACTTCAAAAAGTTTTTTTGCTCTCAAAAGTAAGGCGGGTTTAGCAAAGAGAGAAGATCCGTGCCCGGGCTCCCTCCCCGCGCAATGCGGCGACGATGCAAGGTCATCTCCACCACCAGCACCAGCAACAACAGCAGCTTGCCGCGCTCCTCTCTGCCGCGCTCCCGGGTTCTCTACGGGAGGGCTCACCTTCCTCTGTCGCCTCCAGTGCATCTTCTTCTCAAGTTACCGAAGCTGAAAGGACCGGCGGTGGGGACTCCGACAGAGTTTCGGCCCTCAATTCGCTGCACCGCGCCGTCGTCTATCCTCCGAACTCGCTCCTCGTTGTTCATTCGGCTCCATTTCTGTACCAAGGACTCTCTCAGCTCGTCTCCGACAAGTACGCACCCTTAGCCACTCTGAAAAACCCAGCAAATCCCTCACAGAGTTTGTTCTTAGTTGAACACAGTTATCGTTTTAACTTCTATGAATTAAAAAACCTTTCTAATCGTTAGCATTCGTGTGGTATAATAATCGTGGCATGCATTTGAATTCACATCCCGTACGTGTTAATCCCTTACCTTGCTTTTTCTTATTTAGCATTTTTTCCATTTCTGGTTTAAATCTTATAGTTCGAAACAGATTTACGGTACTCACGAATTTTTATATCAAAGGCGAGGGTGGTTCGTGGATTTTTATCCATGAACAGTATTTTGCATATCGGATCTAATTTTAATCTTTTTGCATATCTGATACCAAAAAGGAAAAACAAAGCAGGTTTAAAAATGAATTATTGATTCCAGGTCATATGCGGTGAGACAGGCAGCTGCTGTAGCCTACGGTGCCCTGTGTTCTGTTACTTGTTCTGCCAAATTCGCGGGTTCAAATGGAAGGCAAAGCCCAGCTGTCTCCAGTGGCGTGGCTGATGGATTTATTGCATGGGCTTTGCCTTTGGCCAGGAGTTTCGGTGCTGCAGATGGGTCTGTGGAAGTGGCATTGGGAGGACTTAGAGAATTTCTCAGTGTTGGTGATGCTCAGAGCAAAGAGAGATACATTCAACCAATTCTCAAGTCTTGCCAGGAGCTACTTGAGGATGAGAGGACATCACTTAACTTGTTAGGACAACTTCTGGGCTTGCTTTCTTTGATCTCACTCAAATACAGCAATTGCTTTCAGCCCCATTTTATGGACATTGTCGATCTTCTTCTTGGGTGGGCAATGATGCCTGATCTTTCTGAGTCAGGCAGGTCCATAATCATGAAGACATTTCTGCAGTTTAAAAACCACTGGATCAATAATCTGCAGTTCTCTTTTGGGTTACTCTCAAAGTTCTTGGGTGACATGGAGGTTCTTATTCAGGATGTGGGAATCGGCTCTGATCAGCAGTTTGGAAGATTGGTTGTCCTATTTTCGTGTTTTTCGACTGTTCTGCAGGCTGCAACGTATAACACGCTTGAATCGAATTTGAACAAGCAAATGTTTGAAGCCTTTGAAAGGATGATACCTCAGCTTCTTGGATGCATTTCTTCTGTAGGAAAGAAATTCGGGTGGTTTAGATGGTTCACAGAATCTTGGAAATGTTTGATTTTGTTAGCTGAGATAATGCAAGAAAGGTTTTCTTTGTATTATTCATTAACTATTGATATATTGTTCCACGGCTTGGATGTACTTCCAGCTTCTCATGTTTCAAGGGTACTCAAATCTAATGTACAGCTTATGGTTCTTCAAAAAATTGAACTTAGTCCGTCTTCAGTAAAAAAATTGCTGCAATTTGATTTGACTTTATCTCGGTTAAGGTTGCATCCAAATCAACTTGTAGTTGGAAATATTGCTCGCACTTATCTCTTCTTGCTTCAAAACGATTCTGAACAAGTTGTCTCCCAGGCTGTGTCCTCTCTTCTAGAGGAGCTGGAGATCCTTAAGAATAAACTTTGTTCTAGCATTGATAAAGATGATATTCTAGCTGGTTGTGCAGCTATAGACCAAATGAGTCTGTGTTCTGAAAATGATGACTCTGCAGTACTAGATTCTTGTTCAGAACATGCCAAAATCTTTACTGAAGCCGAATTGGTTTCCTTGATAAAATTTGATTTGAAGGTTCTTCTAGCTTGTGTCTCAGTGAGCCATCATGCTAGACTTCGAGATAGCATAGATGCTGTCATGTGTGACCACCAGACGTGCATGATGCTTGTCTCTTTTATCTCTCAAAAGCTTGATCCTTTTACTCTCCCTGTTGCAAATTTTTTAGACTTGCAAGTTATCCTAATAAGAACACTGCACAATCTTAGTGAGGTTGAGTCCCATTACGAGTCTGTAATTGCGTTACCATATAAGGGTGCTTCTTCAGTTGACTGTAACACAGTGAACACTGAACTTAAAGAGGCAAATACTGATGCTATTATTGAGTGTCTAAACAAATACAGGGGATATATGGTTAAATGTCTTTGCAGCTCGTCCACTCTTGCTGTTAAAGCAGCAGCTCTGGATTGGGTTGAATCCCTTAGCAGCCAAACTATAGGAAAGAATTCAAATATATCTTTTCGCATAGATGAGCCTCGTGAACACAAACATGTGAGTAACGTCTTGTTACTTGCGATACTGGATGCTGCAGCCGACAAGGATTGTACTGTAAGATCTGGTGTTGCCCGTGTGCTGGAAATACTATTGCAAGCAAAGGTTGTTCATACTGGCAACTTTTACTTAGTTGCAGAAGTGGCATTTGAAAGGCTTGGTGACCCTAACACCACTATAAAAACTATATACACAAGGATACTCTCAATTGTTTTACCAGCTACCTTTTTCACATTTGGTTGTGAGGATCAAATCAGTTTTTCTGGAAGTCATATTTTAAGATTAGAAAATCTGCAACATTTAAATTGGAAATATATACTGGCCTTAAAGAAGTTTCCTCGACAAATTCAGCCTCAGCAGCTCGTTTCGATTCTAAGTTACATTTCTCAAAGGTGGAAGGCACCTCTGTCTTCCTGGATTCAACGCTTAGTTTTCAGTTGTTCCAATGCAAAAAACATCCTTTCCATTAGCCATGAAGATGCAAAAGTTCTTGATATGAGTCCTTTGTGGATGGATAACACCATAGAGGAGAATTTTTTGGATAACATATGTTCGGTGAACAACCTGGCTGCTGTTTGGTGGTCCTTCCATGAAGCTGCTCGAAGTGCTGTCACTTTTCGCCTCCGTACTAACCTTGGTGGCCCAACCCAGACTTTTGCTGCTTTGGAACGGATGCTTTTAGACATAGCAGATGTGCTTGTAGACAATGGTCAGGCAGATGTGGGCTTATCAAACTTTCACTTGCTTCCCATGCGATTATTGTTGGATTTTGTTGAGTCACTAAAGAAATATGTTTACAATGCATATGAAGGATCCTCCGTTTTACCCTCTGCAACACGTCAGAGTTCCTTATTTTTCAGGGCTAATAAGAAAGTCTGTGAAGAATGGTTTTCTCGTATATGTGAACCAATGTTGAATGCTGGTGTAGCATTGCAATGTAACCATGCTACCTTTTACTACTGTACGTTGCGTTTGCAGGACCTAAAAAATTTGGTTGCATCTTTCAAGGAAAAAATGCGTACACCAGTTGCTGCCGATGCTTCTCACAGTTTCAGAATCAAACTGACTTCTGATGTCTTGAAGGTTCTACGCCATGCAGCTCTGGCCTTGTGCAAGAATCATGAACCAGAAGCTCTGATTGGCCTACAAAATTGGGCGGATCTTACATTTGCTCCTTTGTTTGCAAATGAAAATACTCCGAGCTGTTTCTCTTGGGTTACAGGACTCGTGCTTCAGGCTGAAGGCCAATACGAAAAGGCTGCAGCTTATTTTTCTCTTCTACTTCAATCTGAAAATGTCCTAGGTTCTATGGATTCAGAAGGCATACAATTCATTATTGCTCGTATAATTGAAAGTTTCTCAGCAGTCTCGGACTGGAAGTCTCTTGAAACTTGGCTATCTGAACTCCAGGTACTCAGAGCGAAGCATGCAGGAAGATCTTATGGTGGTGCTTTAACCACAGCTGGTAATGAAATTAATGCTATTCATGCTTTAGCTCGCTATGATGAAGGAGACAATCAGGCTGCCTTAGTTTATCTTGATTTGACACCAAAAAGTAGCACCGAGCTTACGCTTGACCCTAGGATGGCTATTGAAAGGAGTGAGCAGATGCTTTTGCGAGCTATGCTTCGCAAAGGTGAGGATTTAGATGAGGCTCTTGAGGACATTAAAAAGGGTAAAGTAATGCTGGATGAAGTGTTATCTGTGGCTCCTCTTGATGGACTGGTGGAAGCAGCACCTTATGCTGCTCAGCTTCATTGTTTATATGCTTTTGAGGAAAATTTGAAAGTCAAGGATCAAGCGGAAGTGACTGAGCAGTCTCCTATCATAAGCTTGCTAGACCAAGTTTCTGATTTCAAAGTTAGCAAATTGCACCAAGATTCTAGCCTATGGCTGAAGATTTTTCGTGTTTATAGGACCATACAGCCGTCGTCACCAAGTACTCTATCTCTTTGCCGAAAATTGATTGTCTTAGCCCGCAAGCAGAGTAACTTCTTGCTATCCAGGAGAATGTGCAGTTACCTCCAAGACAGTTTCTTGCAAGAAGGGATTTTATCAGAGTTTTTACCTGTATCTTTGCAGTACGAAACAATTTTGCTAAATTATGCAGAAAATAAACATGAACAAGCATTGGTTGAAATGTGGACTATGATAAAATTTCTCTTGCTGTGTCCAACAACCATTAGTTCTGAATGTAACAAACTGTTGAAAGCTAAGGCCTGCTTGAAATTATCATCTTGGTTAAAACGAGAGGACTCATACACATCTTTGAACAATGTAATCAACAAAATCCTTGTAGATTTAAGTGAATGTGATGCATATCGCACCTCACTCACCATTACACGGTTGTCTCAGAGTAAAGTAATGTCTGATGACCCAAATTATCGTTCCTTTCTAGAGGAACTCATTGGCACATCTGTAAAACTTTCTCATTCTCTGTGCCCCACCTTTGGCAAGGCATGGCTGAATTATGCTTCTTGGTGTTACAGTCAAGCTGTTAGCTCATTGTCTCCAGATTCCTCATGTACTACATTCCTCAGATCATGCTCTTTTTCCCCTGTCCTTGTTCCGGAATTTCCTCCAGATAGATTGCACCTGACAAAAGAAGAGGTGACAAGAGTAGAAACCATTATTTCAAACTTTCTTCATGGTAATTGGAATGCAATACATGGAACTGAGGAAGATGAGGAAGCAGACAAGTTGTCCCTGCACTTTAATGAGAGTCTAGCAAAATCTGCTATACAACGAGCCATATATATAGTTGAAACATCAGCCGCAGCATCTGGTGCGGATAATTGTAGCCATGAGGTATCTTATGCTGCGGTGGCTGCAGAATTACAGATGCTTTTGATTGAAGTGAACAGGAATGCACCAAAAGATAATATTGTTTCTTGCGTGAGACAATTAACTGATATATGGTGGGCTTTCAGAAAGAGAAGGGTTTCACTGTTTGGCAATGCGGTTCATGGTTATTTCCAGTATCTTATGTACTCCTCATCTAAACTCCAAGAGGATCCAAGCGCTAGCCCATGTATTGATTCCGTGAAAAATAAATCTGGAAGTTGTACACTCAAGGCTACACTACATATCTTGCACATCATTTTAAACTATGGATTGGAGCTAAAAGAAACAATTCAGCCCGCCCTTACATCAGTGCCTTTGCTTCCGTGGCAGGTTTATAATTTCCATTATACATTAGATATATCTATAAATATTATATACAGTAAAGATATATTTTCTTTGCAGGAAGTTACACCGCAACTATTTGCGAGGTTAACATCTCATTCTCAGCCAGAGGTTAGATCCCAACTTGAACAGATACTAATGATGCTGGGAAAGCTGTCTCCTGGGTCTATTATATACCCTACGCTGGTAGATATAAGTAATGTTGATGGAGAGCCTTTAGAGGAGCTTCAACATCTACTTGGCTGTCTGGTATTGTATAAAGAAACTTATGATATAGTTTTTCAGATTTATTGTTTACAAGTAATGTGGCAATCTGGCAAATTTTGTTGTTAGTACATATGTCATCATTCTGTAACAGTGTAGGTTTCTATAGCTAAGTGATAGCCACGCCTTTGGCATAGTATGCACTACTAGTCTCTGTTCAAGGTTAGCAGTAAAAAAATCTCACCATTTCTTTTCCTATACCTGGTATATCATCACTGTTTCCATATCCAATATTATTTCCTGGGAGGTATTTTTAAATTTGTTTGAAGGGGACTGAAGTCGCAAATTCTTTAGGAGAAAACAAAGAAATCACTCTAATTTAGGTTTATATCAGGAAACTCAGAATTTAAAGAACATATAATCAACAAACTCTTACTCCTTTCCTGGAAATCTGGCAAATTTAATACATGATATTCCACTCTCTTAGATTAGTCCCCTTGGAAGAAAAGGAGTTGGAAAGTCATCAAAGTTTCAATAGTAACCTAAGTATGTCCCAAGTATCCATCCATTCATCCTTACCATAGTACCTACTAGTTATCAGCTGAAGTAATTGTGTGTTTGGAAACACCCTAAAGCTTAGTAGCTACTAGCTAGTGTTGTTCTGAACTTACTGTTTTTAATCAGCTACCAGCGAACAAGAAAGCTTGCGATGGTATTGTGGAGGCATTTCTTTCTTGATCTGTCGATTTTTCTTCTTTTTTGGGGTTTGGTATCTGCCAAGTGTCATTCGAAAGGATGTCTAGGTGTGTTTCTATTGGTGTTCATCATGCTGCTTTACTTCCATAGGCATTTCTGAGAGTTATATGTTTTCCACTTATGTTCTCTTTCTTTGCTCTTAGGAGGCTAATTTTTTTAATGCTATCATGTTTTCTAATGTTTCAAAACAAATGTCGACTGTAAAACCTTAACAGCCTTCTCATTTGCACACAGTTTTGTATTGAGATGTCTAAAACACTTACACGTCCTCTCTTTATGTTGGATAAGTGAGGACAACGATTATACAACTCACCAATATGGGATAATAGACAAGAGAGTAAAATCACAGAATTATAATAATAGAAAAACACAGAATACTAAATATATTTAAACTCCCCCTCAAGCTGGAGCATAGATATCTCGCATGCCCAGCTTGTCCACCATGGAGATAAATCTTGTCTTTGCCAGAGGTTTTGTGAAAATGTCAGCAAGCTGATCCTCAGTCCCGATGTATGGAGTGGACATGCGTCTGGACATAATAGACTCTCTGACAAAGTGACAGTTCACTTCAATATGCTTGATAGGTTCATGGAATGTAGGATTGCTTGCAATGAGGATAGAAGCTTTGTTATCACTGTACATTGGGATAGATTCAAAATCACCGACACCAAATTCTTTCAACAGACCTTGAACACACATTAGTTCACAAGTAGTATGAGCCATGGCTCAATACACAACTTCAACACTAGACCTTGCCACAACAATTTGTTTTTTACTTCTCCAGGTAACAAGATTACCTCCTATGAAGGTGCATAGTTAGAATTAGAATATCTAGTAATCTTGCAGTGTCTATTTTTCTTGTATAGAAGACCTTGTCCAAGAGCCTTTAAATATATGAGAATCTGGCAGACATCATCCTAGTGATATTGTCGAGGTTTGTCTAGATACCTACTAACAAATCCAAATGCATATGCGATATCAGTTCTTGTAATAGTTAAGTAGATGATTTTACCAGTTAGTCTCCTTTACTGTTTGCTATTAGAATGTGGAAGAGAAGAGTCATCGTTGGGATCAAGAGGAGTGCTAACCGCTTTGGCTCCCAACATGCCGGTTTCTTGTAAGAGATCGATAACATACTTGCACTGGGATAGACAAACTCCAGAGGAAGAATGTGATACTCCAATACCCTGAAATAGTGGAGTTTGCCTAGGTCTTTAGTGATGAAATGTTTGCCTAGATATTCCTTGGCCGCTATCACTACCAGAAAGAATGATATCATCCACATATACAATTAGAATCACTAGCCCAACATTAGCTGTTTTTACAAACACCAAATGGTCTGAATGAGAGCGTTAATAGTCAAACTTAGCAAGAATATAACTTTATTTATCAAACCATGCTCGTAGGCTTTATTCTAGACCATAAATTGCTTTTCTTAGGGGGAAAATGTTGGATCACTCCCCCTAAGAACTAAACCAGGAGGGGCTTGGGCAGAAGCATTAGGGCGGAAGCATTAAGATACTATCACATCTTTTTCTACTAAGATATGTACCCGGTTTGATAAAACTATAAAAATCTTTCGTACTGGCAATGCTTTGGAGTTCATGCAAACCTCAGTTAAATCTTTTTTGTCAAAAAATGGGTACCATTCACCAAACTTCTTATGCATACACACCTCGATAGAATGGGGTTGCTGAACGCAAGAATCATCATCTTCTTGAGGTTGCTCACACTCTCCTTTTCCACTACCATGTCCCCTAATATTTTTGATCGGAAGCCGTATCCACTGCGTGTTATCTCATTAACCGCACGCTTTCGTCTATTCTTGGCAATCAAGTGCCATATCAAATTCTATATCCTGATGCACCTCTTTTCACTGTGCCTCCTTGAATTTGTGGACGTACCTGTTTTGTAAAAAATCTGCGTCCTGGCCTAACCAAACTGGATCCACGTGCTACCAAGTGTGTTTTCTTGCGGGACTCTAGGACACAAAAGGGTACCGATGTTATGATTCGATTACTAAGAAGTGGATGGTTTCTACTGATGTAGTCTTCTTTGAGCATATGCCGTTCTATTCTTCTGCCGGCTCAACCCTAACATATGATTTAATTGCGGATACTCCTTTACCTCTGATTGATGATACTGCTCTATTGGGTATAACTGTAGCACCTGCTCCTCCACTGAAGGTTTATCAAAGAAGACCGAAGACTTCAACTCCCTCCATGGCCCCTCCAAGTCCTCCATCCTCGTCGGCAAATCCACCTCCACCTCAAGTATTTCCTGACTTGGATATTCCTATTCGTTTACGTAAAGGAACTCGGTCTTGCACTCAACATCCCATCGGGAGTTTCTACACTACTTCTAACTTGGGAACTAATTTTGCAAACTTCACTTTTGCTCTATCTGTTGTTTCTATCCCTAAAAATGCTACCCGGGCTTTTCAGCATCCAGCATGGCGTCAAGCCATGGAAATTGACATGTAGGCTCTTACTGATCGACATACTTGGGAGTTAGTTGATGCACTTGCTGATTGTTTATGAGTTGGTTGCCGATGGATTTTTACAGTCAAATATCATCCTGATGGAACTATTGAGCGACTCAAAGCTCGTCTTGTCGCCAAAGGCTACACTCAGATATATGGCACATATTACTTTGAGACTTTCTCTCTTGTCGCTCACTTGAACTCGGTTTGTGTACTTATTTCTGTGGTAGTAAATTCTAACTGGCCTTTATTTCAGCTAGATGTTAAAAATGGTATTGTATATGGCTATTTGCATGAGGTGGTATAGATGGAGCAGCCTCCCGGATTTGTGATTAAGGGGGAGTCATCTAAAGTCTGTCGCTTGGAAAAACACTGTCACCAAAGATTTAGGCAAATTGAGATATTTTCTTGACATTGAAGTTTCTCGGTCATTCTCTGGTCTATACTTGTCTCAGCAAAAATATGTTCTGGATCTCCTATCCGAAACAGGTATGCTTGGGGCCAAGCCTGCTAGTAATGCCTTGGATCCCAATACTAATTGGGATGACGAGAATTCTCCTCCTTACCTTGACCATCATCAATATTGACGAACGGTAGGGAAACTTATATATCTCATTGTCACTAGGGTTGATATCACATCTGCTGTTGGACTGGTTAGCTTAGATAAGCCCAGACAATGTCACTGGGATGCTATATGTCATATTCTGAAGTATCTGAAAAGTACTACTGGAAAAGGCCTTCTTTATAAGAAACATGGGCATTGTAATCTTATTGATTATTCTGATTCTGACTATGCTGGAAACAAGATAGATCACAAATCTACATCTAGGTATTGCACTTTAGTTGGCGGTAACCTAGTCACTTGACGAAGCATGAAGCAAACCATAGTTGCTCGTTCTAGTGCTAAAGCCGAGTATTGAACGATGGCTCATACTATATGTGAACTCTTCTGGGTGCAAGGCCTTCTGAAAGATTTTGGTATCTCTGATTCTACACCTATCCCCATGCATTGTGACATCAAAGCAACCATCTTTATTGCCAGCAATCCCACATTCCATGAACGCACTAAACATATTGAGGTTGATTGCCACTTCGTGCGGGAAGCTATCTTATCTGGTCAGATCTCTACGCCTTGTACACATACTTTAGATCTAGTTGCAGACATCTTCACCAAAACTCTTCCGAAGACCAGGTTCACTACTCTGATGGACAAGCTGGGCATGATTGATATCTATGCTCCAACTTGAGGGGGAGTGTTAGTATATATATTTTACTGATTTTATTTTTATTATTGTTTTATGGGCTTTAGACTTCTCTTGTCTATTAGCCTCTTTCTTTTATCCTATATTGCTCGTCTCTGCTTTATGCTTTACTCTCTTGTCCTATAAAAGAGAGATCTCTATAATTGTTTTATTCATCTAATAAGAAGCCTTTTAGTATTTTAGGTGCAATATAAGGGAGAATCTATCAAGCCATGCTCGGGGGCGCTGCTTTGAGATCATAATTAGCCTTCTTAAGAAGGCAAACTTTCCTAGAATACTCCCCCTGAGCAACATAACCTGGAGGTGGGACATATAGACAGTCTCCTACAAATCACCATATAGAAAGACATTCTTGACATCCAGCTGATGCAAATGCCATCCTTGATTGACGACAAGAAAAATAAGGATGCGTACATAATTAAGACGAGCAATAGGAGAAAAAGTTTCAAAGCAATCAACCCCAAATTCCTGTGTGTATCCCTTAGCAACCAGTCTAGCCTTCAAACGCTCAACCGTCCCATCTGACAAATATTTTATAGTATACACCCAACGACAACCAACAAGATTGCAACCCGTAGGAAGATCAACAAGTTCCCATGTCCCATAGGAGCTAAGAGCATCCATCATACTTGTTAAGACGTCAAGCCACCCTTGTGACTAGGCGCGACTAAGCGTTGCCTAGGCGACCTTTAAAAACATTAATATATGTATATGTTTTATGTATATATACATATGTGTCACGATTTTTATGAACATTCCCCACTCATATACACACATTGTATAGTTATATATGTAGTTATATTATATACATATTTATGTTCGATCTCCATATATATATTTTATGTATGAAAAAGATAACCAATTACATTTCTAATATATTACCATTAAAAATAATGTCAAGAACAAGAAAATAATAATCGTGAAGAATGTAAGCAAGTGATCAACAAGTATATATATATATATATATATATATATATATATTGTCATACATAGCTACAATTATTAAGCAATGTTATCACTTTCCTTCATAGAATAGCTACTGAATACAATCTGAATTGAAGGTGCAAAATAAGAAAAATCAAAAGATGCATAATAATAGTATTGGATTCAGGTCAAAACAAAAAAGAGTATTAGATCCAATTAAAGGTGATATTTGACATATAACATAGGCAACAATATTGATTTTGAACATTAGGATAGCCACATTAAACATTAAAATACATAAATATAGAACCCGATTCACAAAACTAGGTCAATGTGCTATTATAGGCAAGGCGGCATTGCCTAAGCGCAGCCCTTGGACGCCTTGCCGCTTAGGCGGCCGCCTTGCCCATAATACCACATTGACCTAATTTTGTGGATCAGGTTCTATATTTATGTATTTTGATGTTTAATGTGGCTATCCTAATGTTCAAAATCAATATTGTTGCCGCCTAGGCGCGCCTAGGCAAGCGCCTTGACATGTATGACATCCATCTCCTCATATATAGCCTGTGACCTGCCAGTGTGTAGGAGTGCCTCCTGAATGTTCTTTGGAATTGAAATAATAGATAAACAATAATAATTGAGCTATGGAAGCATTCAAATGGTCTGCAGAAACATGTTGAGAAATAGAATATTTGGCACTAGACCGCTGTTCTTTCCTTAATGCAATAGGAATGTCCAAATCAAAAACGGGAATAGAAGCAGTAGAATTACCATCATCTCGTGGTGGATCATCAGTCTCAGAAGAGGTCATAGAAGGGGATACTGCAGGTAGAGGTCTTCTGTTTCGCCGTTCATACACTTTCAGAACAGGGGTAGAACACTCGTCCAAGGGAGGTACACTAGAAGGTGGCACATTAGGAAGTGGCACTACAGGAAGAGGCACATGTTAACTAGGTTCTGAAAAGAACAATGTATCTTCAACAAAGGTGACGTCTGCATTGACAAACAATCGACGTGCAACAATATCAAAACATTTATATCCCTTTTGTGTTCAAGAATAGCCAAGGAAACAACAACGAAAAGCTCGTGGAGACAATTTATGACACCCAGGTTGGTAATTGTGAACAAAACATAGGCAGCCAAAAACTTTTGGTGGTAGGGCAAAAGTTGGTTTATGATGGTAGAGTTGGTAGGGAATTGTATTTTGTAAAAGAGAGGAAGGCATCCGGTTGATGAGGTAGTTTGGTAAAAGAATGGCATCGACCCAATAAGAACTTTCATTTCAATTAGAAGTGTACGGGCTACATCAAGTAGATGTTTGTGTTTCCTTTCAGGCTTTCAACTACACCATTTTGCTGTGGACTATAGGGACAAGTGGTTTGATGAACAATTCATTTGGAGATGCAAATCTTTTGAAAACTATGTTGCTCATATTCATAAGCATTATTAGGCGAACAAACTTAGTAGTAGCAGAAAATTGAGTCTTTATTTCATTCAGGAATTTGGAGAAAAGATCAAAAATATTAGAACGATCTTTTAAAAGATAAAGCCAAATGGCACGAGACCAGTCATCAATAAATATTACAAAATATCGCACACCAGTACAATTAGCAATACGACATGGTCCCCGGACATTAGAGTGAACTAAATAAAGCAAGCTTGAACTCCTGTTGTCATGCCGAGGAGAAAACATAGAGCTTTGTCAAGTTGACAAGACTGACATGTAAAATTTTCAGAAGACAAACTGGGTTCAACTTGATGGAGGAAGGATGACTAAGCCTCAGGTGCCATTGATAAAGTGAGGTGGGCTGGGCCACAAGAGTAGTAGCAGGCAAAGTTGACGAAGTCTGTAGATAGTACAAACCATCTCCACCTTTATATTCCCCACCAATAGTTTGTTTGTCCTAAGATCTTGCATGGAGACAACGTAAAGAAAGGTTACATTGCAGTTTAAAGACTTGGTAATTTTACTATCAAACATCAAGTTTAAGGGAAATCTGGGCACAAACAAAACAGATTTAAGAAGGGTGTTATTAAATCTCCTATTCCAGTGACCGGAGAAGTAACCCATCCGCTAGACACACATGAGGATGATATGTGGAATTCTTTAGGTAAGTGAAGAGATGTTTATTACCGGTCATATGGGCCGTAGCACCGGAATTAACAATCCAATCTTCTTTTGTCGAAGAGGAAGAAGCTTGAAGACAAGAAGGATCGCCTGAGTGTTGAGCAATGTTTGCCTTAGATGTGGTAGTACTAGCAGAGGCATCTTTGATTAGCTTGTCAAGGTTAGATGAACTTAGTGTTACCACCTGAGGAGTGGTTCCACTGGAGGTGTATGTAGATTCTCCATCACCATCAATAGTGGATACTTGGTTTGCCCATTCTGGCTTTCCATGCTTCTTCCAACATTTGTCTTCCGTATAATTAGTCCGTTTGCAGAAGTTGTAGAACCGAGACTGAAGAGGAGAGTACTGAGTATCCTCTTGTAGGAGACTGAAGAGAAGAAGACCCTCTTCCATCATTGTTGAGACCTTTGCCCGGTCCATGAGTAAAATTAGAATGCCCTCGTCCAGCAAGAACTAGAGCAATAGACTCTTCTTTAGTAGTAGAGGACACCAAGAGAGGTAGTCGGAGATCAACATCGTCTAGCATGGGCAATGGTTCAGATGCCAGGATCTGTTGGCGAACAATTTCGTAGCTAGGAGGCAGATATGCCAAAAAGTGACACCGCTGAATTTCATCTAGTTGTTTTTGTAGTTTAGAGAGATTAGTAGACAAGGGATGATGGACTTTGAGCTTGCCCCAAATACCTTTGAAGGTATTGAAGTGTGAAGAAAACGATGTAGTGTCTTCAAGTCTTAGAGAATGCAGACATTATTAAAGTTCAAAAACTCGAGAGGCATTTCCCTTGCTAGAATAGACCTGAGCAAGACGATCCCAAGCTTCTTTGGTTGTATCAGTGAAAAGAAGGTTGGTGGAAACATGTGAGTTCACAACTATTTAGAATCCAGGAGAGGACTTGAGAGTCACACTCTGCCCATTTCTTATACTCGGTTTTCTTTTTGTCCGTCGTTTCATCTTTAGGAGGAGGGGGCTCTGTGAGATGCTCAAGCTTGCCTAAGGAGTGTCCATAAATTTGAAAAGAACGTGCCCATAAGATATAGTTGGACCCGTTGAGCTTAACAGAAGTTACATCTAGCATGTGTCTCAAGGGTCTCAACAACGAAAGAGGATGAAGCCATGATTTCAAAAAGATAGAATAGCAGGAACAAGACACGCATACAATGTGTAGATAGTATACCAACATATCCTAATCAGTGACATGGCGTGTCAAGAAAATGACACGGCGTGTCTAGAGTTGACTGAAGTCTCCAGAAGCAGTGACACGACGTGTAAGAAAATGACACAATGTCTCTAGAGTTGACAGAAGTCTCCAGAAGAAGATGACACGATGTGTCAAGAAGATGACATAGTGTGTCAAGAAGATGACACGACATGCGATATTAGCAACAGGCAACAACATGGAATCGACAACAGATAGTGACACAACGTGTCAGGTTTTAGGGAAGTTTGCCGATTCAGGAGCAGATGGCGGCGACAACACGCCGTGTTGAGTCACAAACACGCCATGTGCGGCGGCTAACCTACATAATAAGGTCCTAACAGACCTAGAATAAATGGTAAACACTTTGGTTACCAAGAAGAAGAGTGATATGTTGGATAGACCCAATCATATCAATAACAAGATAGACAGAGCCCTATAATAGGTGGTCATGGATGTCCAAAAAGATTTGCCGAATAGTTTTCTAACATAGCAGTCTTTAGGGCATAAGACCATTGGAAAGACCATCGGTCATGTCCCTAGATCCTCTTGTTGGAGAAGAGGATAGGATTAGAGAGGGGAGTAGATCCCCTTAGGAGTGATCAGCAGCGGCGACGGAGAAGGGAAAAACTAGAAGGTGAAGGGGGAGGAAAGGACGGAGAAGGGAGAAACTGGAAGGAGGAAAGGAGAGAGTGAGCGACAACGGCTTGCTGTGGGAGGACCCAAATTAGGTATCCTGCTCTGATACCATGTGGAAGTGTGCCATCTTTCTATGTTATAGAGAAAACTCACTCCTATAAATACGAGGAAGCAGTACAGTGAAGCAAACTAAAAAACCCTAAACAACTATGTATTGGAAATCGTTACACATGAATATATCTACTTAAATTGTACTAATTTATTTATGCCGCCAAGTGGCGCCTACATGCACCAATGCATCAAGCCATTCAGGCTTGACTGCTTTCTGCCTTAACAACTATGTATGCTGACGATTGTTACTAAGGATGAAACACTCGTACCCTTTCTGCACCAGAGAGTACCCTAAGAAGGCATACTTTTAACGCACATGATGAGAGTTTCTTAGCCTTTGGATTGAAGTTCTGCACAAAGGCGACACAACCGAATACCCGTGGGGCAAAAGGAAAGGATTTCTTCAGAGGTTGACGGACAAAGAAGGGAGTTTTACCTTTTAGAACAAAGGGTGGTCGGCGAATTATGATAGCTTTAGACTAGAAGAGTTTGGGTAAGTGAACCTGAATAGCTAAAGACCAAGTGGTATCAAGAAAGATGTCAAATTTTGCGTTCAAACAATGACTTTTCGTTGTAGAGTGTGAGCACAACCCTGCTAATGCACCATACTGATGTTCTAGCAAAAAGAAGAGACGAAATCTTGAATATATTCAAGGGCTTTTTACATTCAAATAATTTTAATACATGATTCATATCGGACATAGAACATTGCATGAGAGGATTTGACGAGAGGAAAGACATCTTCTCGAGTTATAAGAAAATATAACCAAGTCAATAGAAGTTAGAAAATATATATAACCATTATATGTAGTTATACAAAATGGGCTGATACAATCACTATGTATTAAATAAAAACAATTATACATTGCTTATGAGTTCTAGCAAGAAAAGAACTGTGACAGTGTTTGCCTAGCTGACATGCCTTACAAGGAAGTGAAGAGAGGGAAGAAACAAAAGGGTCTAAAACTTGAAGTTTGTCTAAAAGGAGGATGGTCAAAATGACAGTGCTGCTGTAGAGGCGTGCTGGTCAAGGTCAGTAGACTGTGGCAACTAAGGTGCAAAGAGGTTCTAGAGTAGCCCCCCTCCAATCATTCTCAAATTCCTCAAGTCCTGCATGGCAAAGCCAAAAGGACCAACAGTGTGATAGTAGTTAATTAAATCAACAAGCTTTGCCACATAAAGTAGATTATGTGGAAAATTTGGGATATGATGTACAGAGGGCAATGTCATGGTGGATGTGAGCGGAACAGTGCCACTATGTGTAATGAATTTTGCTGAGCCATCTGCTAGTGTGACAGAGGCATAATGGATGTGTCAATTAGAGGTGGTGATTGGTGAGCTGCTGCATATCGGTCATGTTGGTGGCATTGAAGTCCACAATCCAACTGGAGTGGCCAACCAACATGGATGACCGGATACCACCTTGGGTGTAGCAACAGTATGAGCCAAGGACGAGGCTTGAAGTGGATATATTGAAGAATCACCAATGGACTAGTCAAAGTTGGCAAAGTAGGCCGAGGTGGCTCCGAGTGACTGGGCATGGAGTGGGGAAGATCCACCTTGGTGGACGACATGTTGTAGACAGTCGTTCTCATCATTGGTGAAAGTGACATGCGAGCGAGCAACAATTGTGGTAGTAGACGAAGAAGATGCGCCCAATGGTGCCTCAGTCAGAGGAGCAGTCGCCCACTGTCGACTGCAACCAAGTTGGGCTGCCTTCTTGGTGCCTACAATCTTCCTCAATGTAACCAAAATATTGGCAGGAAGCAAATCCAGGTCTTTTTTCACATCCACATCCATGACCTTGAGCCACTACAATGAGGGTGACGTGGGCTCTACAGGCTTGGGGGAGGAGGGCATCTCTGATTGGGAGAAACATGCATAGGCTTGTTCCATGAGGGTAAGGACGACCCATCGAGAAGTAGCTAGGGGACTGCAGCGTTGCAAGGATGAAGGCTGTTAAGAAACATTCTTGGGAGAATCGCATCCCACTCTTTGTCAACATTCTTCGACACGGAGAGAAATAAATAAGCTAACTTATTGGTTCCTTCATGGCGTCGTAGTTCGTGTTAAAAGGTCGATCCCCCTACTCAGCAAAAGTGCATCCATGATATCATAGAAGTGGGACAATTTGAACTCCTTCATTTCCTCCCACATACCTTCACGTTATGGTGAAACATGTATTTGATGACGACTTAAGGCTTTATGCTGTCCCAGAGCCAGCTTGTAACCAGTAGACCAGGTGGGATCGCTATTCGACCTCGCTGGCAGGGGCGTCAATGACGTACTTAAGTTTGCTGCAAGATTTGAGAAAAGTGTAGAATACCTTCATCCATCCATAGCAAGTATCTGCTATCATCCCATTTGACAACCAATATGGTAGGTGTCTCATTATAAATGACCATACGGGCTGGAGTAACTTTATTGACAGGCATACTAGTAAATAGAAATGACTAGGCTATAATGGGGTAATAGAGAAAGACAGGCTACACAGTACAACAAGCACGAAAGAGCGCACAAGACAATAATGGCACTGGAAGAAGCACAGTACAAGAAGAAACGGGAGACTCCGTTACCGGAAGAGATCACACGGTAGAGTTATCACAGGAATTATGCGCTTTGATGTTAAAACATGATTTTCTAATTAGAAGTCGAAGCACTCACCAATGGGTTTAGGGGAATCGCATCGGGAGGGAAGAACAATGTAGTTGCCCTTTGTGTTTGTTTTATTGCTTTCTAAGAGTGTTACATGGTGTTTTTATACGATTGTAGAGGAAGACAACATGGGAGAAGAAAGGAGGACGTTTACTGCTGGCTCGAGGCCTCACATGAGGTGAACACTAGGAATATGGAAGGAGAGGTGTTGGCTGGTGCTCCGTCATGCTGTGCTGCGGCCGCTGTGCCTTGTGGCATGTCCAATGGCAATAACTGGTGGGGCTTTTGGCTCTGCCTTCGCACCTTGCTGCTGCGGGTGGAGCAGGCAGTGTCATATGCTGGGGGCATCGCTCCCTAGCTATGCCTGCAGCTACCGCAGGTGGCAGCAAGTGCACCTGCTTTGTTGCCAGCTTCCTCCTGGCAGAGACAACATGCTATTGCTGTTCTTGCTGGATCATCCTGGCAGAAGTGGGTGGGTTTGGTGGGGTGGGGGGAGGCTAGGAGTCGTTTAGGTTTCTAGAGCAACCTGTTCTTATACCGTGTGGGTTAGTTAAAAGTGATTTTTCATTAATCAAAGCTTGTTTACAGGAGACTCATATATAGGAGGATTATATAAGAGAGATGAAAGGGATACTTAAGTGGTACATGAATCCACTTAAGTCTATTGCTCAATAGCAAAAAAGTCAAACTATAAGTGGGCCTAAGCCCAATGATTTTAACAAAATATTTTTCTCTTCGATTGTCTTTGCATTGATAAGGTGTAGTAGCCTGCAGCCCACCTTTTAAGCTGCACTCCCCACCGCTTTGTCCCTGTGAGCTGATTTCCCTCGCATCCAGGTAGGAGACCTAAAAATTATATTGATAAAACATTTATAATGCTATAAAAGATACAAGAAAACTGAAGTACAATCCCCATCAAGCATGACTAACTATTTCAGGTGCATCAATGCCTTCACTCTGTAAGTTGAAAGATTTTGATATGATTTAATTTCTTATGGACTCATTTTTACAATGTATTTGAAGTGATTTATGTTTTTCTGTTATCGGAATGGTTATTTTTAATTTGAGTATGGTTTATTATTTTAAGATTTTCCATTTTGCTTTAGTGGCTGGCATTTGAACTCTGATTTTGTGTAGGAAAAGCTGTACCCACAATTAGTAACGGATGTCAAGCTTGTGATAAATGAGCTAGCAAACATGACAGTTCTTTGGGAAGAACAATGGCTCAGTACCCTTCAAGATCTTCATTCAGGTATATTTCTTCAGACTTGTTTTCTCTTACAGGATTATTTAAGCTTAATAGTCAACAAAGTTCCATAAAAAATCTTAGCTTGATGGAATGTTTCTTTTCCCCTCTAAAACAAATTCAACATTAATAGATATTTTAGGTTTGAAAATATGGTTTGTTTCTCTCGCAAGACTACTAAACAAACTCGCTTCGCCCTTGAGTAGCTACAGAAACTAGTTGGGTAATCGCTTCCTGCACTGTAGCATTTATATATAGAAAAACAACATGAAGCTAATCAGGTGTGGTATTAAAGTCAGATCACCTTTTCCAGACCCTCTAGGTTTCCTCTCTTATAGACACAGAACATCTTATTGAGGTGTTCCTGAGCCAAGTATGTATCGATCTAATATATGAGCACTGAACCAGTTTAAAGTATTATTGGATCATTGACCTTACCTTCACATTCTTGAGATACTTGACTACTGTAAATAGGCATGGCAATGGGAGCGGTCTGGATTTCCAGACACGCATCCGTTGCCCCCATATCATTAGCGGTAAATGGTCAGTGCCCACATCCATTTGACTGGGTCACGGCTGGATATTAAAATGGACATCCGTGGTTAATGTGGGAGTCCAGCGGCTGAATGGATTTAAAGCTGAATGGTTCTAAAGATGTCGTTCAGGTTGGTTACTTTTTTTGGGTAATCAAATGAACTTTTAGCACAAATTTAGTAAAAAGATCTCTGCAAACTCATAATTCTTCAGTTGTAGTTGGGAAGTGAGAAATTTATAAATAAGACCCTATGTTTTTTTCTTTTAACAAGAACATAAACCATTTTTTGTATTGCTACCAATAAACGAGCCTCTTACTGATGTCCTACTGAAAATCAAACTTTGATACCCAACAAGACTCAATTTATATTAAAGGCAAAAATTACCCCACGTAATATAAGCTTTTGGCTGCCAATAGAGCCATTACTCATTCATTGAATCATATACAAAAATCATTCTCGAACCAGATCCAAATTACAATTTAAGAACAACGTCCTAAACAAACTTGGTCCAAATTACTGTGAACCACATTACAATCGTTGTCCAGAACCATTTTGAACAGACTTGGTGCAAACTACAATTTGATAAAAAAGTCTGATCAAACTCTTTTTCAACTACAATCAGAACTTGTTGCAAATAAAGAGCAAAGATCCTCCTGAACAAGATCCTTCTGGACTAATTGAGCATGACAAGAAAAGCTATAAGCATCCTAATTACGACCCTGCATATAACAGACAAATATCATCAAATTGAATACAAATGGAATACAACAACAGAAATTGAATACAAATGACTCATGTAAATAGCAGCACAAACGGAATACAACAACAAAAATTGAATACAAATGACTCATGTAAATAGCGGCACAAATGGGATGGGCGTAGCTAGGAGCACGAGCCGGGGCAGCCATGTTGGATTCAGGCTTTTGCGATGAGATAGCAGGAGAGCTGCCTCGGGTAGTTAGCAGCAGAGCACGGCAGGAGTCCAAATCAATTGCAGCATATGAGTAACGGAACGACACAGTATCGTCGACGGCGAATGAGATAAGCAGCGAGTGAGTTATTGAGCGTGGACGAAAGTGATGGATGAGAAGAAGGTGGAGGGTAACAAAGCTTTCCGTAGATGTTGGGGATGTGAAGTGATACACCGGACCAACATGCACAATCCTCCCCAAACCCACCGACGCAATCCAACAACACGAAGGAAATCCTACAGGAGGTAGAGGAGGAGGCAGAGAAGGATGCCAATGGGATGTGTACCTTAGCAGCGACGACGAGCCGGAATCCTGGAGCGGCGCTGGACCTGACCAGCGGAGGAGACGACAGGCGGGGATCCTGGAGCAGAGGAGACGACGGGTGGCCGGGTGGGGATCCTCGATGTCTGGCGTCGACGAGTGAGAATCCTGGAAGCAGGCTGATCCGGAAGCAGTGACGACGAGCGGGGATCCTAGAGCGGCGCTTGACCCCAGCGGAGAAGACGACCGGATCGGAGGAGATGACGAGATCGGAGAAGCGGCGGCTAGGGCTCCAACTCTGTCGCCTCGCGTGTCGGTGTCGACTGTCGAGAACTATGTGAAATAAGAATTGTCGGATTCCCAAAACCAAACCGGCGATAGTGGTTGTTTTCTCCACCCTATCCACTTTACCACTTGGCCAATGGACGCCCACGTGTTGCGGTGTGGACCGGGTTGGACCGGTTTGGTTGATGGGCGATGGGTTTTATTGCCACCCCTAACTGTAAAGTACTAGTAGTTCATCAATTCCACTATCAACCATCACTGTGTAACGAAGGATGTCCTTTCATAAAGATATGTTATTATATGAGAAGAAATGGTTTGTTTATTACAATAATGATGACGAAGAAGGTTTTGGTTTGTTCTTTCATATGCTTCATATCAAAAGATGACGATCCCTGATCCTGAGAATCTTGACAAAGGAATTAATGATGGTGCTGGTAAGGATTTTCATTTGCTCCTTTGTAGCGAACAACAGTTGAGGGTGACCCCCTGCTGACCCAATAACTGCACAAACTCCGGGATATGTGGCAGGGTGGTAAATCAATGGTGATTTCCGGGGTTCTTTCGTATGCTTCAAATCAAGGGGGTATGATCCCTAGCCTTAAGGACCTTGAATAAGGTGATATACTGCTAGTATACTTTCTATAGCAACTTCAGGATATTGAGCTAGATTACTTTGAGGCTTAGGGTTTTATAAAACCCTTGTCAGCTAGATTTGTTGTAATGCAAACTTTAAGTCAAACATAAATGCTTAACGATTGGGATAATCCTGAAGCTAAACTCGACTAAATCTAACAAGTAATACATTCTCAACAGCATGAGAAAACACGATTAAATTTTTCCTTTATCTGAAAACTTAGAAACAAAATTTCACAACCCATTAGATATTGAATCTTGTCACATTATTGGACATTAGTTTAACAGGCATGCTAGGACACTTTGCCAGCTGGGCCGGGAACAAATCCTTGAACCATGAAGGGGAAAGCCATTTAAGACATACCACATTCTACTAGCTGAGCAAACCACAATTACATCCAACAAAGCAAATCAATATTAATCACATACACTCCACTCTGCATCAATTGCATGTACATAATGAGAAACATCATAATATACAATAACTACCCATCCCTCTGCCCTGAGAAAGTGAGAGTACATGGACACTAGTCGATTCTATATTTCACATTTTACATTTTTATAAGCGCGGCCTTTCCTCTCCTGCTGACTGCCATTATACCAAAAAATATAAAACTAACTAACATGAGACTCAGAGAGTCCTAGTGAGTGTATAGAATCCAACTCTTAACAGATAACGTGTAGCAACTATGTATTACAGATTAAGTTAAACAAGGCAATTTTTCACTTATCTCTTAATCTTCGATATACATTTAACAAAATATTAAGGAGGTAGATATTCTCTTTGAACAAATTGATAACGCAACTGCTTTTCTAGAACCATTACAATTTTTGCATGCAGAAGATTATCATCTAACAGCTAGGACAATTCACAAGATCCATAAAATATTCTGTACCACTTAAATAATAGCATAATTAGTTATATTTTACTCATGAACATTTATAAGTAACCTGCAAGATAACATAATCAGCAACTATGGTTATCCACTATTTGGCTGAGTTACGGAATTCAATGCTCTGATCAACTTTGATTGCACCTACTAAGTAGCAACTATATGGATTAAGTCCATGCATTATAATTTTTGTTGAAATTGCAAAGTTCGACCAGTATCAAACATCAATTTGAACATGCCAAATTTTGCCGAAATTTCCGATTTGCAATTTCGTTATAAAAATTGAAAAAATCCTTCTAAAATCCTTTAAAAATGTGGGAGACCCTTCCTCGATCAATTGAATCCAAAATATAACATGTAACACATTATTGCATAAGAATATATGTATGTAATATGTATGCATTGCATGATCAAAATCTTGATCGAAACAATTTTGTATATTTTCACTCACAAATGTAGGAGCCCCCCACTCTATACCAACATATGATATTATTGCATAATTAGGTGTATTTATGTATGTAGATCATCATGGCAGAATTTTATGACTTAATCCCTTTATTTGGTCATCAAAATCGTCGAAATTCGAAATCCTGTGTCGAAATAAGTGGAATTATCAAAATTCAGTCAAAATTTCTGTAAATTTTTGTTTCTGGACTGTTGAAAACGGCGTCAAGATTGACATTTTAAACTATGATTTAAGTCCTTCCATGGGGAGGGCCAAAAGGCAACTTGGGAATATGGGACCACATGCAGCGTGAGAGAGAAATCTATACGATATCTACTATGTCATTATGGTGTCTGTGTTGTGTGTGTGTAGGGTGGGGGTTCCTCCTGTATCCAGGGTCCCATCAGGAAGGGGCCCTCCCTAAGATCCCAAGGATAAGAGGAGGGGGTGACCAACTGACCATTGGGAGATTTAGGGCTGCAGTGACTGTTAGAGGGGAAGAAGAGAGGAGCTGCTACAGTTAGGCACTGTAGCGTGCCCATTGAAGTGGCCAAAAAGGAAAAAAAAAGGCGAGAGCAAGATAACTCGGGGTAGCCTGCTCCTATACCATGTGAGAAATGATATTTACTTGGTTAGAACTTAGAAGATTACACATTGCAGGTTTAATAAGAGCAAGTGTGCAGGACAACTTCTTGATTACACATTGTGGGACTAAATGTTGTGACAAATCATGTTTCATGTAAGCTAAGTTAGTCAGGCCCAATAGACCCACTGACACAAAGCAGCAACACTCACAATGCCAGCCTGAGTCCATGCCCATTGTGTCTTTATTACTCCCTGTCTGTCATAGATTGACCCTGTTCCTGCTCAACATTGGTATTGAGTCCTAACCAACCTGACCGTGGAGGCATGGACACTGCCGGGCAGCATGAGTTAGTGGGAGAAACACTCATGCATCGTCTGTTAACAACCCAGTTAGCCCCATGTTTCGAGCCTTGTTAGATAATTCAGCCTTTAAATGCCTTGTAAATGCAAACTGGAAAGCAGCAAGCATTGTACTAGAAGTTTGATATTCGTCGATATAGCAATGGATGCCATTAAATTTCCCTTTGAAGTGATAAAACTGAATGCCTTTTTCTTCAAGCTGATATTGGCTTACATGGGCCTTGTATATGAATGTTACAGACTATAAAGACCATACCTGTAATAAGGTTGAGTTTTATCTTAAGTTTATACTAACGTGTTGCAAAAATTGTGTTACAACACAGAGAAAACACCAAATTACAATACTGAGCTATCTAAATCGTTTCAAATTTAATGAGACAACAGCGCTAATTATTTTTATCTTTTATGTTTTTTGATTTTTTGGATATTGAACTTGACACAATATAAGTAAAAATATAATCCAGATGCTGGTTCTAGTTTAAACTGCATGTGGGATAAATCTATTTTCATGAACAATAAAACTCAAACTCATTAAGACAAATGAATACAGAATAACTTGTATACTTTATGCATGAAAGTGGCACTTGCAATTTTTTATAATGAACAAGCCATCTTTTTAATCTATTGCTGGCAGCGTTGCACATGAGCCGAACTCAAATTGTCAATGTTTTCCTCTCATTATCCTCAAACACTCAGGCATGCAATCTTACGTGCATAAATGTTTTACTTTATCTTAGTAGTTTGTAAAATTTTCAGTTTTCACCTGTATACCTTCATGATAGGAGCATGTTCGGCCTATATATCTACATGATGAATACACTATGCTACGAGATTTGAGTTATAAATGTTTGGTTGGTATGCTTTTACTGTTTCATTCAGCTAATATATGCCGAATTCTTCACGTTTATACCACATCTTATATTGATATTGTCAATTTGGATACACTTAACCTGTATAATGTGAACATACTTCAGATGTGGTGAGGAGGATGCATATGCTTAAAGAGGAAGCGAAGCGAATAGCTGATAACACTACCCTTACGCAAAATGAAAAGAATAAGATAAATGTTGCAAAATATGCCGCTGTTATGGCTCCTGTTGTTGTAGCCTTGGAGCGTCGTCTTGCTTCAACTTCTCGGGATCCAGGAACTCCACACGAAGAATGGTTTCAAAAGGAGTACAATGAACAATTAAGAAATGCCATCATAACCTTAAAAAATCCGCCACTGTCACCTTTGGGTGTTGGAGATGCATGGCGTCCATTTGACACAATAGCAGCATCTCTAGTCAGTTACCAGAGGAAATCATCAATCCCATTAAAAGAGGTTGCGCCTCAACTGGCCCGTTTGTCTGCCTCTCAGGTGCCAATGCCAGGACTAGAAAAGTTTTCTCTGTGTGGTTCAACCGGTGATTCATCTTCCTCCGTTCCCGGCCTTGTAACTGTTTCTTCTTTCTTGGAGAACGTTACAATCTTGTCAACAAAGACACGTCCCAAAAAGATTGTTATTCTTGGATCAGATGGTCAGAAATATGCTTATCTTCTGAAAGGCCGGGAAGATCTGAGGCTAGATGCTCGAATTATGCAATTGCTGCAAGCAATTAACAGGTTTTTCTATTCAAATGCTGATACCTATGGTCGTTCTCTTTCAATTCGATATTATTCAGTGACACCAATCAGTGGCCGGGCTGGAATTATCCAGTGGGTAGATAACGTAATAAGTATATATTCTGTTTTCAAGATGTGGCAGAAAAGGAACCAGCTTGCACAAACATCTGCTAATGGTAGTGGCAATGTAAACAACAAAACGGCAGCCACTGTTCCCCGTCCGAGTGACATGTTTTATGGAAAAATCATTCCAGCTCTCAAAGAAAAAGGTATAAAAAGAGTAATTTCTCGAAGAGATTGGCCTCATGAAGTGAAAAGAAAGGTTCTTTGGGAACTGATGAGAGAGGTACCCAAGCAGCTCCTCCATCAAGAAATTTGGTGTGCTAGTGAAGGATTCAAAGCTTTTGCATCTAAATCAAAAAGGTACAAGTATCTTAGCTATGCATTTTTTATTACTCATGGTGTATTCTTTCTTAGATCATGGAATTCACATGCTATGACTTGATATCCCAGGTAAGCCAATTGATATTTTGATAACTTGCATCGTTATTGGTGCATGGACTTATGAACATGTACTATAGGATTTCTAGGTTTATGAAAGACTTAGATCAATTAGGACCTTGGACTATTTCTTGTATTGTCCAAATTCAAGATTTAAACAATAATCATTATACATAAAGAATCTTTAATTATTCAACTGTCTGAAACTGGAATCTATAGTTTTTTCCTCTTTATCCCTCCATACAATTTATTTTATTATTTTTCCAAAATGTACTTATTTTATGTCTCATAGACTTGCACAAAACCTTTTTATTTGCTTGATGAAATTATTAGAATTATTCTGTAAGATGTCTAGGTATCAATAGTTTTAATTGATTATCATATTTGTTTTATCCAAATTATTTGAACATTACAGTAAGTAAAAAGAAGACACAATCTTTGAGTATTCAACTAAGCTTCAATGCATATTGCTGCCATATCTGATTTCTCTTGTCCAAATTGGATCCTAAGGATTCCTCTCATATTTACTGTTATCACATTGCTGTTGGTTTTATAGTTATTGTTATTATTGTTATTAATATTATAATTTTGTAAGTTATTTTATTGCAGTTTATGGAGTCATTTTGTTTCAATGTTATAATTAGAGAGTATGTTTAGTTCGTTAATTATATCTAATATTTTAGACCTCGATTAGTGGTAGTAATTGCGTCCAAGTGTATACTATTAGCTGTCCCTGAATACAGGAATTGGTTTGCTTAGTAGAAGTTTTCTTCCCTAATGTAGTTTTCTTACATGGTATTCGAGAAGGTTTCTCTGTTTTAATATTAAAAAGAGTTTCCTTGCGACTAGTTGGGTGTCGCCCCTTACTCTGCTACTCGCATCTAAACAGGGAAGGCAACAAAGAATCTACAATCTCCATTGGAAGCTGCGTTTTTGACTGAGATGGCCTTTCTCCTTGCCTATCCAACTGATGTTGGTCACTACCACTCACAACACTCAAGGGATTGCATGACATATCAAACTGACTCCACCGTCAGCCATAACCTCCATGTTAGCCAAAATCACCTACAGGCCCAATGTGGGAGCCTGTGTGCACATGTGAGGCAGCCCTGAGAATCACTGTGAAGTGCAGAACTTGCATGTGATGGTTGCTGACCTTGGTTTCCTCTCTCAACCTCTCCACTGACTTCGCCTGCATGTCTCACCATCATTGGTGATATCGTTCTCTCAGCCCCAATCTCCTGCTTTCTTGGCTCACTGTTCTAATAGAAGGGAGAGTAGTCAACAGTTTGCAGATCTATCTCGCTTCGCACTGCTCCTAATCTTTGGAGTTCTTCTCTCCCCTATATATACTTGTTAGTTCTTACTCTCCTTTCTATCTGTGGTGGCTACTCTATGACGAGATACCTTTACATCTGTTGACCTAGGTCTGTATTACTTGTGATTGTGAAATAGGAGGCCTCATCATTGTCATGCCTCAGTGACTTTCACGTGTACAATATGGTGCTACTTTTTTCCCTCCCATCTCCAAACTGGGTCGATGCTGTTTTGGTCTGTCCTTCAAGGCCCATATGTCTCTATGTTTTTCCACTAATATCTACTGCTGCAATATCTCTTTACGTAACTCCTTCCCATCAAGCTTTGATCAAATCCCTATTCTACCTTCAATTTCAGAATGTCTCCCCTCCACCTCTATTTAATGGCAGGAGCTTGTATTGTCCTATGTGTCTACCTTGGATTTTTGTTTAATAGTTGGTGTGAGGGGGAGATATCGAGGAAAGAAGTGTGAAAGATGAACACGAGGGAATAATTCAATAAAACTTATTGGATTTCTTATGCAGGTTTCAATATTGTCCAAGGTGCTTCAACTTTGTTCCTATTGTATCGAAGAGTTGTGGTATTCTTGTTTGCCCGTATACATGCACACCATGTTTAGTACGCATATTTATACAACTTTATCGATTTGCCTACTGTGTCTATTCCATATTGTTCGTGTTGACTGTCTTCTTTTATACTGACTCTTTTGATCCTATATGCTTGTGTACTAGCAATCTTTGGACTTGACAACAATGTAGCAGCTGAGTTGATGTCTAGTGCTCATAGCTGAGGCACCTTAGCTGTCCCAAGAAATTATTTGATATATTTATACGGGTTTAAGCTAGTTTATATATATACATATACCTAATGCACGTGCACACACACACACACCAAGTTTACATTTATTGCTTTTTCTAAACTTATCTGATCCTAAAATATATCCAAATTAAATCTAACATGACCTAGATTAGACCTAGTTTGTCCTCCATTGCTCTAGTTTGACCCATTAGATCCATTTTTACAAAAAAATGACCCAATTTACCCTAATTTGACCCATTTCGACCTATTTAGGACAAATTTAGACCCAACTTGCCCTCTTTTGCCATTATTTGATCTAACATGACTCAAATTGGACCTAGCTTGCTCGAATTTACCCTAGTTGACTTAAATGAATGTCATTTGACCTAAATGGAACCTAAACTAACCTGATACCCTAAATGAACCTAATAATAAATTTCTAGAATATGAGACTAATTGTCTTATTATTGAGATGATTAAAAACAGAGTACAGGGTTCTCTTTTATAAGACAAGAGAAAGGCACATGGTTTAGATATAACCCATGTGGGATAAAACAAGACATAGGAATAACAAAGAAAAGAGAAAAATAGACTAAGTAAAAACGCAGGAAAGTCTATATACTAATACTCCCCCTCAAGCTGGAGCGTAGATGTCTAGCATGCCCAGCTTGGATGTCATAGCAGTAAACCTCGTCTTTGGTAGAATCTTTGTGAAGATGTCAGCCACCTGATCAGATGTATGAATGTAGGGAGTAGAGATTTGGCCCGATAGAACAGCTTCTCGAACAAAATGACAATCCACCTCAATGTGCTTGGTCCGCTCATGGAAAGTAGGATTACTAGCAATGAAGATAGCTGCTTTGTTGTCACAATACATTGGAATAGGAGACAAATCAGAAACGCCAACGTCCTTCAGCAAGCTCCTAATCCAGAACAGTTCACAGGTAGTGTGTGCCATGGCACGATACTCAACTTCAGCACTAGAGCGAGCAACTACAGACTGCTTCTTGCTTCGCCAAGTGACAAGGTTACCTCCCACAAAGGTACAATAGCCAGAAGTAGAGCGACGGTCAACCTTGCTGCCAACATAATCAGAGTCAGAATAGCCAAGGAGTTTGCAATGCCCATGTTTCTTGTAAAGCAGACCTTTTCCAAGAGAACTTTTCAGATATTTCAGAATATGACAAACAGCATCCCAATGGCATTGCCGAGGTTTATCCAAGTAGCGACTAACCAGCCCAACCGCAGCAGTAATATCAGCCCGTGTAAAAGTAAGATAGATGAGTTTACCAACCATTCTTCGATACTGTTGATTGTCAGGATAAGCAGGAGAATCCTCATCATCCCAGTCGGTGTTCGGATCCAGGGGTGTGCTAGCAGGTTTAGCACCTAGAAGACCAGTTTCAGATAGGAGATCCAGAACATACTTCCGCTGAGATAAGCAGAGACCAGAAGAAGATCGGGACACCTCTATCCCAAGAAAATACTGTAGCGAGCCGAGATCCTTGGTAACAAAGTGTTTCTTCAGATAGCACTTTGTCGACTGAATACCAGCAAGATCACTTCCGGAAAGAATAATGTCGTCAACATAAACAATAAGGATAACAATACCCGCAGAAGTATTTTTCACAAAAACAGAATGATCAGACTGGGAGCGCCGGAAAGAAAATTTCTGAAGAATATTGCTGAGCTTGTCAAACCAAGCTCTGGGGCTCTGTTTCAAGCCATAAATAGCCTTTTTCAGCCTGCAGACTTTAGAAGACTCCCCCTGACACACAAAACCGGGGGGTTGTGACATGTATACTTCTTCATGAAGGTCACCATACAGGAAAGCATTCTTTACATCAAGCTGATACAGAGGCCAGTCAGAATTGATAGCAACAGAAATCAGAATTCTCACAGAGTTCAGGCGCGCTACTGGAGAAAAAGTCTCGAAGTAGTCAACTCCATAGGTCTGTGTATACCCCTTTGCCACAAGTCTCGCCTTAAGCCGTTCAACAGTACCGTCTGGCTGGTATTTGACAGTGAAGACCCATCGGCAACCAACTGGAGAGCAGGCAGCAGGTGGATCAACAAGAGTCCATGTATTACGTTCTGTAAGGGCCTTCATTTCTTCTTCCATAGCCTGACGCCATGCAGGATGTTTAAGAGCCTGAGCTGCATTTTTAGGTACAGATATAGCAGAAAGTGCCGCAGTGAAGTTAGCAAAATTAGCACCCAGATTAGCAGTAGAGTAGAAATTCCCAATCGGATGCATAGTGCACGTTCGTGTCCCTTTCCTCAAACTAATAGGAATATCAAGATCAGAAAATACATGCGGAGGTGTATGATCTGGCACAGAGGAAGAGGACGATGGAGAGGCCATAGAGGGAGCTGTCGGCTTCGGTCTTTTGTGATAAACTTTCAGAGGTGGCTTTTCAATCGGAGCATCAGAATTATCAGGTAAATCATCCACCACAGGTAAAGGCGTGTCTTCTAGTAAATCCGAAGTGAGCGCAGAACCAACCGAAGAATAGAAAGGCATATGCTCAAAAAATACCACATCCGCAGACACAAACCACTTTTTAGAAACCGGATCATAGCATCGGTACCCCTTTTGAGTGCGAGAGTACCCTAGGAAAATACACTTGGTCGCTCTAGGATCCAATTTAGTAAGTCCTGGCCGAAGATTCTTAACAAAACATGTGCTCCCAAATATGCGAGGCGGGACAGAAAAAAGAGATGCATCGGGAAACAGAATCTGAAAAGGAATCTGATTGCCGAGCACAGAGGATGGCATGCGGTTAATAAGATAACAGGCAGTGGCTATCGCCTCGGGCCAAAAAATCTGGGGAACATGGTAGTGAAAAAGAAGGGTACGAGCAACTTCGAGAAGATGACGATTCTTGCGTTCAGCGACACCGTTTTGTTGTGGGGTATAAGCACAGGAAGTTTGGTGGATGGTGCCCTGATGACGACAAAAGGAGCTAACAGAGGTTTGCATGAATTCCAATGCATTATCAGTGCGAAAATTTTTGATAGGCTTAGCAAATTGAGTGCGGATCTCAGCAAAAAATTCAGTAATTTTTTCCAGGATAGTAGATCTATCTTTAAGCAAAAACAACCATGTTGTTCTAGAAAAATCATCAATGAAGCTCAGAAAATATTTAAAACCAGAAGTGCTTGCCACAGAACATGGACCCCAAACGTCAGCATGTATAATATCAAAAGGTGCTTTAGAACTTATACAATTTTTTTTGGAAAAGGTAGCACGAGTCTGCTTGCCAAGCTGACATGTCTCACAATGAAAATCAGAACTAACTATATCTGGTAACATGACTTTTAACTTTGCAACAGAAGGATGTCCCAATCTATAATGCCACTGGATGTCTGCCACGGATGATGTCAAATATGCAGTTGTCTTTGGCTCGTCCAAGTAGTAGAGTCCATCCGGTCCCTCATGGCCTGAACCAATCGTCATCCTCGTGCGCAGATCCTGAAACAAAACACCATCCGGATTAAACGTAATTGAGCAACGAAGGCTCTTCACAGTTTTACTGACAGAGAGTAAATTAATAGGAAATTTCGGGACATAAAGCGTGGAGTGCAGAGGCAGACTACCAGTAGAGCAAATATCACCAATGCCAGTAACAGGTGATTTAGAACCATCAGCTAAAGTAACAGGAGGTATAAAAGCAGTCTTGTGCAGTTTAGAGAATAAATCAGGATTGCCAGATATATGAGAAGTCGCACCAGAGTCAATCACCCAGGAGTTTTTACCAGTGGTAGACAGAAGTGCGGTACTACCAGCATTTGAATCCTCAGTAGAAGACGCCAGACGAGCTTGTAGCAGTTTTTCAAATTCTGAGCGGATCCAGTCAGCTGTCGGCGGAGCAGGTTCAGTCTGATCAGAAGTCACTTTATTGGCCCAGTCAGGTTTGCCATATTTGATCCAGCAACGATCTTCAGTATGGTTGGTGTGCTTGCAATGAGTACAGTAACGAGACTCAGTGGGCTCAGCTCCAGATCCACGACCAGGTGCAGTACTACGGCCTCCGCGGCCACGACCTCGGCCGCGAAAGGAATCACCAGAACGAACAGCGAGAGCTGCTCCATCAGAAGAATCAGGCGCAGACTGGGTTACAGAAGGTAGACGCTGGACCCTTTTGAGCACATCTCGAAGGGTAGGTAGAGGATCGCTGGAGAGAATCTGATCCACAACACCGGCGAAAGACACAGGTAGGCCGGCGAGGAATTGAACTAACATAAGTTCATTCCGCTGTCGGTGCACTTCTTCAATATCAGCAGTCAGGGGATGATACACCTGGAACTCATCCCAGAGAGCACAACAAGAGTTGTAGTATTCCTCAATGGAGACAGTAGCCGAATACTCTTGTTTGGCAAGTTGTTTGAATATCTCGAAGACCTTCTTCGGATTTTGCTGGTGAGAGTAAACATGGGAAAGTTGGTCCCACATTGCTTTGGAAGTCTGAAGACGAAGCAAGGACTGGCTGATCTTGGCTTCAACACTATTGACCATCCATGTCATGACCCCATAGTCCTCTTTGGACCAGAGATCACAGGCTTGCTTTGTTTTCTCGTCAGCGTCTGCAGCAGGTAGAGCAGGGCCCTTGGTAGTCAGATGAGAGTAGCGACCTTGGGATTTGACATATAGCTCAAAGGATGCAGCCCATAGATGATAGTTGGAATGATCCAACTTCACCGTAGTGACACAGAGAGTACGCGGAAGATCTGGAGTCGCCATAGAAGCAGTAGCAGTAGAAGAGAAGAACACGGGCACAGATCCAGGCAGAAGTCAGCAGCAGTAGTAAACAGCAGTAGAAGTCCAACACATGGACTAGAAGCAGTAGGCAGGAGATCCGGGCATGGACCTCAGAAAACTCTCACAGGGCAGAAAGGAGGAAACAGAACCTACGCCAACATGGAGAAGAGATTACTCCACCATGAGGCGCAGGCAGTCAGAACCGAAAACTGGTTTTTACGCCTTCAACGTGCCAGATCTGGAAAGTGCTCGGGCTGTACGTAAGATTTCTGGAAAATGAACGGAGACCGAAGAGAGGACTTGTGGTTGTCTAGGCCACAAGAATAGATATGCGTAGGGCACAGATGTATGGGAGAGGGGTAAAGGTGGTGGAGGGGCTAGTGATTAGGGGGTGGTGGTGGTTTTTTTGGTGGTGGAGTGATGAAGAGGTGGCGGTGGCAGCAGGGTCTGCCGGCGGCAGATCAGGGAGAAGAAGGGGCTGTGGCGGCGGCTAGGGGTAGGGATAGGATGAGGAAGGGTTAGGGGGTGAAGGAGAGGGGTGGATAGGAGAGGGTTAGAAGGAGGAAGAAGGAAAAAAGAAAGGGAGGAAGAGGAGAAGGTGGGCGGCGGCTGTGTGAAGGGAAGAAGGTGGGTGGCGGCTGGGGTAGGGGAGAAGGTGGGTGGCGGCTAGGGTTAGGGTAGGGAAAAAAAAACTAGGGTGGGTCGGCCCGCTCTGATACCATCTAGAATATGAGACTAATTGTCTTATTATTGAGATGATTAAAAACAGAGTACAGGGTTCTCTTTTATAAGACAAGAGAAAGACACATGGTTTAGATATAACCCATGTGGGATAAAACAAGACATAGGAATAACAAAGAAAAGAGAAAAATAGACTAAGTAAAAACGCAGGAAAGTCTATATACTAATAAAATCAAAGTAACCTTTTTTGGCCCTAAAGTTATCAAAATTGGCCTAAGGCTCTAGGCGCCCACTTAGGCCATTAAACTACCTAAAAGCCCAAGTTAGACCTCTTCTCCAATGCCTAGCCTGCGTTGGCACACTTAATGTAGTGACTTGGTAACAATGACGTTGCTATTATGTGCTACTTCCTGTGTCTGTCCTCTAGATACAAATTCGAAGTTGTTCAACATGCTCTCTTTTATAGCTATCTTTTGTGTTATTGTTACCTTTTTCACAGGGAATGCTCGTTTTGACTCTTAAGGGGGGGTGTTTTTTCGATTTGAACATGGGACTAAGTTCAACATGGGACTAAGCTGGACATCGAAAATTAATACACCTAGGCGAGGCATGCCTAGGTGTCTTTTTTTGATTTGAATTTGTCTTTACACAAATTTTTTTTCTTGGTTATTTCCTCTTTGTGTATACAACTTTTACAATTATACAATTATTAACAAACGGTTAAAATATAGCCTATTTAGTTCATATGTTATTAGTCTATTGTCTACATGGGCCTGTTGCCCAAAACCCATTAGGGTTAGTCCGCTTCCTTTGTGCCTCATTGTAATAGCCTCCTCTCCTATATAAGGATAGGGGTGTACATATTAATACAACAACACTTCTTTACATGGTATCAGAGCAGTAGAGAGGGAGAGAGAACCCTAGCCGCCGCCTCCCTTCCCTCTTCTCTTGGCCGCCCCTTCTAGCCCTAGCTGCCGGCCTCCCTCTCTCTCCTAGAGAGAGCTTCAGGGGGAGCGCCCCCGCCTACGGGCAGCTGCCGTCGCCTCTTCCATGGCATAGGCCGGCTGCCCGCTAGGCATTTCCAGCCTTTATGGCCCTTTCTCCCACTTTCACATAGATTCGTACGCCGACGCCAAACCTTCCCGACATACAATCTATGTTTTCCGATCCAAAGCTATCCGCTGGCGCCATCCTTCCCGATAATCTATCCTAGTCTATCCGTGTCTTTGGACGGTGCCATCATTCCCGTCCAGATCTATCTGTCAGTCGTCACCTTCCCTGAGATCTGTTCGTCAAGCAGCTCCAGCTGCCGCTGTTGAAGCAACCACGCCAAACACATCTACCTTCTGCTCCAGCAGCTGCCACCGCCGTCTTCACCGCCGAGTTGCCCTGCTGTCTCTGCATCGAGCCGCCGCCCATCCATCATCTCCATATCCAAGTATCCAACCGCTCCATCACTCCATCGCTACACTGCTTCTCGGGTCCTTGGACGGCGCTTATTCCTCTCCAGATCCGGCCGTAGTCAAGCAAGGAACCAACTCTGTTCATGATCAAAGAAATACAACAAACGAGCTAATTCCCGTCGACCCGTGGTGCTAATTCCCGGGGTATTTGTCTCCTTGACGACGCCAATTCCCGTTGAGATCGTGCATCAGCCGCCGCCGACGTGTTGTCCAAACAACACGACGTGTCGCGCTCCAGAAATCACCCCGACGACGCAGATTTTCGTCCAGATTACAAAAGACACAACGTGCTTCTCAAAACACACGTCGTGTTCGATTTCAGAACTCGTCCTGACGGCGCAGATCGCAACAAACACGGCGTGTCATCCTTGGAACACGACGTGTCGGCGGACAACAGAGTCACGCCTCCGACTTCAGACACGACGTGTCCACTTGGAACACGACGTGTCAGCGGAGATCCAATTCACGCCTCCAACATCCGACACGGAGTGTTGCAAGGAGTCAGTCAGTTTTCATCGAAGGAGCTACACGACGTGTCAGCAATACTACACAACGTGCCATCAGGAGCTTGTCTCTCGCCCTTGACAAGTTACACAACGTGTCCAATCATAGACACGACGTGTCTGAAGTAGTCAGAACACTTCAAGTTCCAGTTTGATGTCCTCCAAAGGTCCATCTCTCCTCTAATATTTGATAATAATCAGATCCTATTCCTATTTTTTGACCCAGTAAAATTTTGCGGGGCTCCGGCCCCACACCCCCACATTTGTCAGCCTAAGGGCCAGACAAATGTCCTTTTCGGGTCAAGAAAAGATCCATTTATTTTTTCTATCCAAATCTTAATCGGATTCTTTTTGCATATTGAATCCGGTTATCAGTTTTCATGCTAAGAAACCATTCTAGCAGTGCCACTTCTCCCCTACCGAGCAAAATTCCGGTAGTGTACCCCCTCTTTTTATCGATGTTTCCATTCTGGTAGTCCTTTTGTTGTTCTTCTCTCCATACTACACCTCTCATTTGACCTTTTCCTTTCCCACCTTCCCATCCATCATGTGTGCGTCTTTCCACGTGTGGGGGGGTCATATTTCCCTTTGTTCCACACCTTCTACTCACTCTCGTCGTATTTGGTGTGCGGGGGGGAATAGAGGAGAGAGATATAGAGAGGAGGGTATGAAGAGAGCATGAGAGAGAGGATATGAGGAGAGAAGAGAGAGACATGAGATGAGATGATATATTCCAGGCTATCTTCATGGAGCTTCATATTGTTCAGCACATCTGGTTTCCTGATGTCTTTGTGGCGCGTCATTCCCACTTAGCATCACATTACTTTTCAGACAACATTGAAGGATCTTACAGTTGCAGCATTGACACTAAGACTCCTGCGTTCCTACCACATTATCTACGTCAGGACAAGAGCTTACTGTGCATATTCGAGCCCTCTAATCCCTTTGATGTTGATGACGTTCCAGTTGATCATCCATGCTGCGTTGATGGTGTTCCATATGATTGCTTCTTCATCTTTGAAGCTCGTCTTCTTCAAGCTTGTGCCAAAATTGTTTCTGTAAGGATTTTATCCAAAGTGATCTTCACCGAGCTACTTCATCACGTCTTCTTTGAGTTGCATCTGCTTCTTTTACGTGTTGAGACGACACCTCAGCACCTCGCCCAGCGTATTCGTGCCACGTTATGCACGTCGGTGGTCATCTGCGCTAATTCCAGTTGACTACACTTCTCACACAATTCAGAGACATATCCACTGCTACATCGACACTGTGCCTCCGCTTTCGTGCTGCGTTATGTACGTGTGATATGTTGAGTGCGCTTATTCCACTCCACGTTCCTCTCCAGTGAAGATGGCGTAGTCGTGGTATTTATGATTGTCTGCTACACATGGTTCTTCACTCCAGATGCACTTCAAGAGAAAGACCTTCTTCAAGGCTCTAGCTTCTCCACCCCGCAGAACACATCTCAAAGAGGCGTCATCATCATACATTTCAGTTAGGTGGGCCGCCTTATATACAAATGCTTAGTTATCAAGGCGTCACCTCGACGCGCCTAGGCTCTAGGTGGGCCGCCTTAAATTGGGCGCCTTGGTTCAACATCGATTAGATGTGAATTTGGTAATTCGATCAAGTTTAGTTATTTTAGGGAAGAAATTTGATTTATGCCAAATCAGGTCTGATTTGGGTAAATTAGGTCTGATTTGGGGGGAAGTAGGTCTACTTTGAGGAAAACATGTCTTATTCAATGAAATTAGGTCTGGTTTCGCCAAATTAGGGTTCATTTAGGTCAACGTAGGGCAAATTAGGGGAAGTTACATCTGATTAAACCTGGTTATAATAAAATAGGTCTGACTTGGGCCATATTAGGGCAGACTAAGTTAAATTAGGACCAATTTAGATCATGTTAGGTCAAATTAGGGCCGACAAGGTCTAACTTAGGTCATGATATGCGTAGTGTAGGTGAAGTTATGATTGATTAAGCTTAGGGATAACTAACACAAATGTACATTGTAATGTATATATTTGTGGTTAGCTAAATATATATGCATAATCCTTTATATGTATATTACAATTAAACTAGTACGCAGAGTGCCTAGATACTCCTAGGCTCCCCTTGGCTGGGATGAATTCCATAGCCACCTAGACAACTATATATACATGGTTATATTTGTGGTAACTCTTCTTAGTTCCTTATTCTCTTATTCCCACATGGCATCAGAGACACATTCCTGTAATCTAACCCAAACACTGTGTAGTATGTACAATACTGCGATGGACACTTTCCTTTTTCTCTGTCTTGTTGGGCACCCATGGGCATTGGTTTGCCCTGTACGTGCGAGAGCCAATCTTGTGGTGGAATCTCTTCCCTGACCTCACCATCGGTCCTAGCTGTGCTGCACAAATCCTCTCCGAATCACCTCCATGCTTATACACCTGAAAGCTGGAAACACCAGTCGCCACCTTCTTTCTTATTAATACTTGTGACTGTCTTGCCGCCACCCGTACCTATTAAGGCATGCCCTTACGTGCAAACACGCCCAAAGAGGGTGTGCCTTGATCCATGCCTTGACATATATGCTGCCTTAGATGGTTTTATGGTCATAATTAATATCCCCCCCCCCCCCCCCCCCCCCCCCACACACACACACACACACACACACACACATTAAATGTTTGTCTGTATACATTACCCCGCGCCCGAATGACAGATTAAATGTTTGTCTGTATACATTACACTCCTATATGGCTTTTCTGTTATGACTGCAAATCAATAAATCTATCTTGTAACTGTATCTACATTGTCGTATATGTAGGTTTTCTAGCAGTGTTGCTGCCATGAGCATGGTCGGCCATGTTCTAGGCCTGGGGGATAGACATCTAGACAACATTCTTATCGATTTTCATAGTGGAGATGTTGTCCACATAGACTACAATATCTGTTTTGACAAAGGGAAAAGATTAAAGATTCCTGAGATTGTCCCATTTCGTCTTACTCAGACAATTGAAACCGCATTGGGGTTAACAGGAACTGAAGGCACCTTCAAGTCTAATTGTGAATTTGTCATTGATGTTCTACGAAGGAATAAAGATGTGATTTTGATGATGCTGAATGTGTTTGTGTGGGACCCTTTAGTTGAGTGGACAAGGGATGACATGCAAGATGAAGCAGCAATTGGTGGTGAAGAAAAGAAGGGAATGGAGTTGGCTGTTAGTTTGAGTTTATTTGCCTCTCGTTTCCAAGAAATTCGCGTTCCTCTACAGGTAGTTTTTGTTTCCAATGGTTTCCAGCCAACTTTTTCCATATTGCTTGTGTGGTCATCCCTTATACTAGTTATCGTTAGGGTCTGTGTTCTCCCCACTTGAAAATCTAAACGAATATTTTCTATTATTGGTCTAGGAACATCACGATCTACTTTTAACCAGATTACCAGCAGCTGAATCTGCTTTAGAGGTATTATACACTTTCATCAAAAAATATTTCTCATCTTTCGGATATTGAGCAATGAGTTAATGTTTTGTGAATATGTACCAGGTTCTCTATAATGTGCTAAGCCAATACGAAGTTGTATCTTCTATATTCTATCATGTTGACAAAGAAAAAACAAACCTTATTCGTCATGAAACAACTGCGAAATCTGCTTTTGCAGAAGCAACATCTGTTGCTGAGACATCAAGGACATCCTATGAGGTTCACTCGCATGAGTTCGCTCAAGCAAAAGCTATTGCAGGTGATAGAGCTCAAGAGGCCGCTAAGTGGATTGAACACCACGGGAGGGTCCTTAATGCATTGCGTAATGATTCACTTCCAGAAATCCAATCATTCTTCAGGCTAAGTAGCATGGAAGAAGCTTTATCTCTCATTTCTGCTGTTCTGGTTGCTGGTGTTCCACTTACTGTTGTTCCTGAACCAACACAAGCACAGTGCTCTGATTTGGATAGTGAGGTCTCTGGACTAATGGCCGAATTAGATTGTGCACTCAGCGGGGCAATAGATTCTCTTCAAGAATATGCATTGGCACTTCAAAAAATTCTCCCACTAAATTACATTGCAACTAGCCCTGTGAACAGTTGGGCACAAATTCTGCTGCTATCTGTAAACAACCTTTCACCTGATGTCTTTTCTCTTTCTAGACGACAGGCTGCAGAGCTGATTATGAAATCTCGGAGGGATGATGATTCTTCTTCTAACCAGAGATATGCTGAGCTGTTTCACAACATGGAAAGATGTGTGGCTGAGCTAAAGAGACTCAAGATTGAACGATCTGAGATAATTACTTCTTTAGGAACTGATACAGAAATCAGATGCAAAGAACAATTAGTGTCAGCCTATTCTGAAGTAATGCAGTCTCAAACATATTCCAGGAAGATGGAACATGAATCCTTTGCTCTCATAAAACATGGAAAATCAGAAATTAAACAGGATGCGGTACGTGGGGACTTTGAATTGAAGAAGGCAGAGGGCATGTCGGTTCTTTATGCTGTTGTGGCTGCTGTTCTCCAAAAAACCAAAGACAAGGTTCTTGAGACATCATCTATTGCCGTCAATAAAAATGGGTGGAGGCTAGGGTATGATGTGTTGCACCCTGATTGGGGGATCCTTTCCCATCAATTTGAAGAGCAAATAGAGAAGTGTGTACTTGTCACATCACTGACTGATGAGCTGCACCAACTACTTGATTTGAATCCTTCATCTACAGACAGAAAAGATGTACTTCCTTCAAAGGGAAATTGGGCTTCTACTTTTCAAGCTAGTGTAAGCTCCTGCAAATTTCTGCTTGATCATTTGATAGAAATTGTTCTACCAGTCTTGATAAAGGCTTCCATTTCCCACCAGCCACATGTGATGGAAGCATTTGGATCTTTGTCTCAAATTCGTGGATTAACTGATACAGCATTGGAACAGCTTGCTGAGGTAGAATTAGAGAGGAGATCACTATTGGAGCTTGAGAGGAATTATTTTGTGAAAGTCGAACTAATTTCCAAGCAGCAAGCTGCTCTGGAAGATGCTGCAACCAGATGCCGTGATCACTTGTCCTGGGAAGAGGCTGAAGAACTTGCTTCTCAAGAAGAAAATTGCAAGGAACAGTTGGAACACCTTCATCAAATGTGGAATCGGAAAGACATACTCAATTCTTCCTTGGCAAAGAAGGAATCAGAGATTTTATTTTCTCTTTTTTCTTCTGAGCACCAGCTTCTTTCTTTATCAAACATGGAGGCAAAAGTTGACACATGTGTTAATAGCAGTGAAGTTCTTCTAGCTATGCTATTTCACCCATTTATTGAATTGGAGTCAATTGACAATGCGATTTCATCTTATTCTGTAGTTACATCTCAACCAGAGGGAACAGTAGATCTCACACCCTCTAGTTATACACCATTGGAATCAATATGGAAGTATTCTGGATTGTTAAAGAATCATTGTTTCTTTATTTGGAAAGTTGGTATAATCGACTCATTTCTTGATTCTTGTTTACACGATATAACGTCTACCATTGATCATAGTCTGGGTCTTGATCAGCTGCATGTTATCCTTAAAAGAAAACTTGAAGTACAGCTTCAAGAGCAGATTGGAGAATACATCAGGGAGAGAGTTCTTCCTGCCTTCTTGCTGTACCTAGAAAGTGAGCTTGCACATGTACGGTGTCTAAAAGAAGCAATTACCCCTGTTTCTTTATACCACGATAAAGCTTCTAAAGCAGTCATCAAAACTAGGGATCTGCTTGAAGAATATATTATGGCCCACGATACTGCAAGATCTGCCAAATCAGCAATCTCAGTCTTGGAAAGACAGGCCACTGAGCTTACCGAGGCTCTTCGCGAAACCATTACCGAGTGTGTTCAAATGGAATGGTTGTATGGTAATGCAGTTCCATATCTTGGCAGGAGGTCTATCTCTGAAGACATTATAGGCGATTGCAGATTACACCCCTTAATCATTGACCTCAACCGTTCAAATCTTCTGAAAAAGTTAGAGTCTTCTATCAGTTGTATAGCTCGTTCTATGGAGTGCATCAAAACATGTGAAAAAAATTCTGTTTCAGTTGAAGCACAACTTGAGAGGGCAATGGGCTGGGCTTGTGGTAGCTCTAGTAGTACAAGTGGCAGCAATAGTATTGCTAAGAACTCAGGAATTCCTTCAGAATTCCATGATCATCTCCAAAGACGACGACAGTTGCTGTGGGCATCACAAGAACAAGCATCTTCTATTATGAGTGTCTGTAAGATGATAACTGAATTTGAAATGTCCCGGGATGGTATTTTCCAAATATCTTCAGAGGTCACTCCTGGGTGTACAAGCACTGATGTTCGAGTATGGCAACAGGGTTACATGAATATTCTTACACGATTAGATGTTGCTTATCATTCGTTTATACGTAAGGCTTGTACACCATGTATTAGCATATAATGATGGATTAACAACCAAAAAATAAACCTTTTGACTTTTCATGCTGCCTTTCTATTTAGGTGCTGAGCATGACTGGCAGCTTGCCCAAACTAGAATGGAGGCCGCTGCGTCTGTCTTGTATTCTGCCACCAATGAATTGCTCATTACTTCAGCCAAAGCACAATCAGCTGCTGGTAATATTTAGTGCTTTGTTTAATTGTTAATCACCTAATACCCTACAGCTTATCAGTGGAGTCGATGTATATCTTTTTCTTTTACAATGTGACCAACATTCCCAGTTAGATGCTTCCCTGCAAATTTCTGGATGAATTGAATACGATTTACAGGATTTTTTAATTAATTGATTCATTTGTGCAGCTGATATGAAAGGTAAAAACTAGGTGGACATTGTGTATATTCATTACTCATCTTTGGTAATTGTGTGTTTTCCCTCCAGATGATTTGCAAGAAATCTTCACAACTATGAGGAATTGTGCTCATGAAGCAAGTGTTGCAGTATCAGATATTTGCCGTGTCTCAAAGGAGCACACTGCACTTACCACTGAATGTGGATCGATGCTGGAGGAGGTATTTATATTTTCAAAACAAATGCAAAATATATTTTATATATTCCTGGATATTATTCTTATGTCTCGAAGCTTTTACTATGCACACTTAGGTTCACACTCCAATTAAAAGATAGAAAAGCCTTAGAACTAAACCACAAACTACTCCTTGTGGCCTTTTTTGCTATGAATACATTATACAGTTGATATGTTAGGATTGTAATGGAATTTGTTCTCCAATGGAATTCTTTCTTGTTTGGTGATCAGTAGGTAGAGGTGTACATAGCCATTCACTTGTAACCAACCTTTAGGCATAGCACAGCTACTTGATAAACTCTTAAGTATACTTTGGTGATCATCTATCTACAGGTTTTGGCCATTTCAGAAGGATTGCCTGATATAAACAATCTAGGTAAGGAAGCTTCTGCTGTTCATAACAGCCTCATGGATCATCTTACCAAGGTAATCAATCTGATTCCAAAATTTTTACAGTGATACCTATTCTGCTTGTTGTCATATTGATGGCTTATGAGTTTGCTTTGGGTGTTGTTTCATTTGTTTATTTACAGGTGACAGCTATTCTTTTCCCTTTTGAGGTTTCGTTGTCGGCAGATGTGGCAAGCATTGCAGATGTAATTGCTGGGGAGAAAGAAACTAATTTGAATGTCCTTTCTGTTCACGGACAAGCACTATGTAAGTCTTATTCTGGTAAATTGAAGGAGTGTTGTCAACAGTTGAGAATGTTGGTGCCATCTCTTATGCGTTCAGCAGAAGATCTTCATAGCATGTTAATAAAACTTGCTCGGTCTTCAAACCTTCATGCTGGAAATCTTCATAAGGTGAGGAAACCTATGCAGACATTCATATCTCATCCCGAAACCAGAAATAACCCTTTAACATGCAAACAGACTGTAAGCATCTTGAGGGTAATAATTTGCTTGTACCATCTATCTTACTGATGCCAACATCTACAATTTTCTGCTGAATTCATTATCAAGGCTTCTTAGGGTGGCAAAGGGGTGTGCCACTGACCTCGCATGATTGGTGTGCTTTTAGTTTGAATTATTTTGGACAAGCGTCATGTTACCTGGATATAGGTAATATCAAATATCTGGAACATATAGTGAGAGAGGATTCCGCAGTTAGTGCGAATTATGTATGGGAATAATAAGTTGTCATTGGGCGTAGACATTTGAAAATACACAAGGGACAGGACAGAACATTGGATGCATCACATGAACAAGGGGAAGGATTTTTTGCTTCATTTTCTTTTCTATCTTCCACAACCTGTCTTTTAAATTTTTTAACAAATTCGTCTCACCACTTTTTGTCAACGGGAAAAAAACTGCAAAAATCAAAATGCTGCAAACCAAAACATAAAAGGGAATGAAATGGTGTGATTATATCCTTCAGAATATAGTTTCTAAAACATGGTGTCCATCCTTATTGTCAAGGTGAAGCTCATTATCGTTCATACATAGCCTAATGGCAAGCTGCTTGATCCCGCTAGTAAGGGATATAATGAAGCTGAAAATCCATATACCTTGGTATCTTTGAACCAACCTTACTGCATGACATCTTAAGTGGCGTGTTATTGCTCCAATTTTGCGCCATGTGTCTGTACGGGGATCCAAAATGAAGCCAGTCAATTCTTTAAGCCCTTGTTTGTCAGGGTTTAGGGAGACGGGGCTCAAGGTGGAGACTGTCTGGGTTTCTTGGAAGAATGGTCAGTTGAATCATTATAATTTGGATACCAAAGTTTGATTTCATTGGCACCAAATTTCAGAACAACCTTTCCTGTTAGGATTAAAGGTATTTCATACATGGTCTCAACTAACATCAAATTTCTGTTAATGCACAAGTAAGTGCAAGAATATCCATCTGCAAAACACCTGGAAATATCAGTTGCTGGGTGTCAATGTTCATGTCCGAATAGGTTACGGGAATACGGCTTACACCCTTACAATTACATAGTTATTGTTAGCAAATATAAGTTTACTTGTTTTTAAAATCTTGTCCTTACCCTAATCTCTATCCTCATTACCCTTATCGAACCGAGATCATAACATGTTTGGCTTAATATAAGTTTTCTTGTAACTATAGGAGAAAATGTCCGGTTTCAACGTAGTTTCGAACGAGTGTAGATTTTTTTTTAATATAAATTTGATGGAAATTTCAACGGATGCATTCCAAGCGCTTTAACACCAAAATGAATATATTAATTCTTGACATTTTACCAGAGTCACTAGCAATAATATGTCTTTGGATGTGTGTGGGAGGGGAGGCTCTCCTACATGTGTGTGTAAAGAAAATTGAACTCTTGTGATGGCAATTTTGATGTCAAATTCAATGGTGAGATTTTGAATCAAATCATGAGCTTACAAGCCCAATATATAGACTTAAAGACACAATACTATGTAAATAAATTATGGTCTAGGTAGTCTATTGTACAATAAAGGGTAACCATTTTTCCTGATAGTTAGTGCATTTCATTACCTGATGGCCACAAACAATTTTTTTGTCCAAATTTGCATGAATTGACAAAAGATTGAACAGTGCCTGCAAGGCTGCAACTTCGATTACATTTTTGATTTTAAAGATTACTTCTGTTATAGACTTATGATCTGTGAAGCATAGATACAAATATACGGATACGGGTATGGGATACACATTTTTTTATAGGTTACATGTACGATACCTTTTAGTGTATATTTGTAATCTTAACCAAAAAACTAATAAATTTATTCATAAAAATGAAAATTAAAACAATGCAATTTCATTCACAATAAAATAAAGAAAATTTGATCAAAGGTTTTATTAAAAGTCAAACTGAGCTTATAAGTATATTGCAGCAATTTATTAGCATTCAAATTGATCATGAATATCAAACACAGTTTGAATTATATTTAGGAGCCATAGTCTTGTACATTTAGAACTGCATGTGGACTCTATATAAGAACTATTCACTAGAAGTATTTTAGAATCTATACACACGCTTTGTAACAAAAGTTTCCGACTTCCACAAAAATTGGTGATTTTTTTTTAAATTTTATAGGCTCCCAAATGTTTAACACGATGAATACGCTGGTTGTCGATTTTTTGTGACTTTCACTATTTTCCTGCTTTTTCATGATTTATATGAAATTTCACGTTTGTTCATGACTTTCACGATTTTGGTCGCTTGTTTTTTTTGTTTTATAACCATTATCAAGAACTTCCGATATACACTAAACCCCCAACCCCCACTCTCCCAACAATCCATTCTACTACGTATCCTTTTCGTCCTTCCTCTCGTTCTTCTATGGTGTTATGTCCGCATCCTCGACTTAATATTCTTCTCTTCAATCAGCAAACAAGCAATCCTCTTCTAAATTTCATATCTTTTTCCTTTTTGCCTCTTGTCAATCATTACAATTACCACATATGCTCAATGTTTCATTTAACAATAATGTTGATTCACATGTTTCTCTCCAATATTGTTATTGTTCAACAACTTTTCTATAATTCTTTTCCTACTGATTTATTCAATATGATCGTATGTCTAGTGACCTTCATAATTATATATATATATATATATATATATATATATATATATATATATAATATAGTCAGGATAGAATACACTTGAGTGTACAGATCGCATGAATACACTCAAGCGTGTTTCCATATCAAGACTATTTTTTTGCAAAATGTAAACCATTGATCTTCACCGTCATACTATAACTAGGCTACATACTAATTTTGAGCCCATTTGGATGAGTGTAAGTCACTCATCCAAGGGCAACAAAATCGACACGCGAAACTAATTTGAGATGCATAATTTTTGCGGTCTTTATAACATGACCTACAAATGTCCAAATGTGCTCAAATTTTGTATATGAGCTATTCACAAGATGTTTAAGAAGATCAACGGATTAGATTTTTGAAAAAAATATTACATCATGAAAAACTACTTGAGTGTATTCTGCTCTGAATACACTCGAGTGTATTCTAGCCTGACTAATATATATATATATCTATCTATCTATATATATATATATATGTATTGGCTATGAAAATGACATATGTGGAATACATTATTTCAATCCAACCATATCGATTGAATCAACATTGAATAGATTAGATGTGTTGAAAAAATCACAACCAACCTCATGTGTATCATGAGATATAACAATATATCATTCAACGGTTTCTGCAATTTCTGCAACATACCATTGATTAGAAAATATGTATCTTGTTTCATCTGATGATCTAGGAATGTTAGACTAAACTGATTTTTGATACACATGTTATCTAAGGGGTATGCATGACATCCATAAGGTTGGATTATTTTTCTACTTTTGTAGTCATCATAAATGAAGATGGGTACATGTAAGCTACTTGTACTTTGATACATAATTCTTTTATCCTATATATGTGTGTGTGTGTGTGTGTGTGTATATATATATTCTGACTTCTTGCCAATTATTTCTGAATAGTCATGGACTTCCCGAATTTTCTAGTTTTTTTGAATTTTGATTTTTCCAACCAAACAAAAAGATTGCCGAATCTCGAATTTTTTACTATGTATACAAGTGCATGCAAACAAAAAGGGAATAAGACGTATTGATAGAATTAGAAACACAAATGGTACAAGGCTGAGGAGACAAAATGCTGAGAATGCTATGCTTACCTTTAAAGTAGATGAAAGGGATATTGTCTAGGTTGAAATCCAGGATAAATCACAGTGAACGTAGTCATCAGAACAAGAGGTAAGTTAACCAACAGAAACTGAAGCTTTTCAGAGAATGTGGAGGGATCAATGTGCATCAAACTTGCACCTCAGCAAGGGAAAGCATCTACAAGTACTATGTAATGGTGATACTGATTTGCAATAAGGAGTGAGTATCATGATTAGCTAGGGAATTTGTTTAAAAAGAGAAATCCCAGAACGCAGGAACTAGAAACAATAGAGAGAGGAATTAGATGCTACTTAGTGGAGAGGGCTGAGAGAGAACTGGTGTCTTGGCTGTTGTTTTTTTCTTCATTTTTTACTAGCTGGATACGATTCAAAAGTATCCGCTACGTATCTTGGAGTATCCACAAAGTATCTGTATCCAATACGTATACGTAACGGATATGCCACCTATTTTGGAGTCTCCGTGCTTCATAGCTTATGGTGATTGTCGTAATGTATATACAATTAATAATAATGGTAAAAATCTAATTCTGTAGCATTATGAAATAATAATTGTAAACAATAAAAACATTGGACCGAAAAGTATGGAAAATAATATCATCTTTCTAATACATAAGCAATAAAACTGAGAAAGTTATGCAATGTACATATAACTGAAAGAAGGGGGTTTGAAACCCAAACAGACAAAGAGTTGGCCCACCATTTGATATGTCTAGTGAGTTGGATGTGGTAAAACTTGTTTTTGGCCAAGAACCGGCGTCGACCTGGTCACTCCCACCTGTTTTAACAGTTGAGCCAGTGACCCATCCTTCTGGTTAGAAACCCGATTAGGTTTTTATACATATTGACCCATATATACATATAGACACTTGAATACATATATGTGTACATTTATCGTAAACATATGATGTCATGCTGACATCATTCACTCAATTGGATTCATGCGATGGTCAAATCAGTGAGTGCAGACCTGAGAGGCTTTTCTACCGTCGACCTTCACACTAGGTTCGAAAACCTTGCATACAACTAAATATCATATGTTGATGAATCAAGGCTAATAGCTGGATAAGTACTTGTATACAACGTATCGAATATTTTTTTAGTGGCTAGATGGATGCCAATTGACTGACATGGGTCACACCAGTACCCTAGAGGCTAAAGCTACAAAATACAGATACTAGGTATGAAAAAGCTCACGCCATAACATTCTAAATAGGTAAATATGCCATTCTTAATCCTAATCAAGTGACTCTCCCTTGTATGTAGCGGCATCAAGTTGATGTCATCGAAGCTAGCATCCATATCACACAGTCAAGAAGATTACCTAAAAAAATGCTACCAAAATGGAAAATAAGCTAGCGCAAAGCTACCATGCCATAGGTAGATAAGATGGGAAGAGATATCACTGCTAAATTGTAGTGTCTTGGACAAGTATAAGCAGACATGTTAGCATATAAAGCTGGCATCTATGAAGCACGGATACTCCAAAACAGGTGTCGTACCCGTATCCGATACGTATTGGATACCAATACTCCGTGGATACTCCTGGATACGTATCGGATACTCCTAATCCGTATCGGATACTCCTAATCCGTATCCTGCCGTATCCAGGCCGTATCCGGTCGGTTAAAACTAGAAAAAAAAAATTGGGCATGACATTGTTTGATTAGCATTTGACACCAGCTCATGTCTCAACCCTCTTTGTTAAGTAGTAGCTTACAGCGAGGTTGTCATAGTTGCTTCCTTGAAGTAGTTCAAGGTTAGTCGCCATTCCTCTTGCTAAATGCCAATCTTCCTTCTTCTCTTTATTGTTTGTATCTCCTTTGTTTTTTGGGATTTCACTTTTTAAAGAACTTCAATATGTAATCTGGATTTTTGTTTGTTCTTTATTGCAAACCAATTCATTCACCTTTACATGGTACTTCCAGATGCTTTCCCTGCTAAGGTGCAAGCTTTAAGCACGTTGATGTCCTCCATATTCTATGAAAGGCTTCAATTTAGTATCGTTAGGTTAACATGCCTCTTGTTTTGGTGACTAAATCCATTGCGATTTATTCTGGATTTCTATCTAGACAATATCTATTTCATCTCCTTTGAAGATAATCATTGCATCCCCACCCTTGAAGCACTGATACTCCAAAATAGGTGTCCTACCAGAGTTTAATACATATTTGATGCTAATACTCCCTAGATACTCTTTAATACATACCAAACACTTCTTAAGTCGTATTCCTTTTATTAGCAGGATATGACCTCAATGCAATCAGGATACAACCAACCCATTTAGCAGCCAAGAGAGCACCCCACTCGTGTGATCCCTCAAAATCTCAAAACCATGTGACTTCCAACTCTAGACTCCCCCTATTGTATTGTGATTTGGGAATGAAATTGGTACTGTCTGTTAAATTTTTAAAATAAACATTAAAAAATGTTGTATCCATGTTGTACCTGTATCTTATATTTTTTGAAAATTGTCATATCCCTGTACCACACCCGTATCCATTTTTGTATCTATATTCGTGCTTCATAGTAGTTAGCTATACCTTAAGAGAAGATATTTTGGTATCACAGATGACACAACTCACTTTACAACACAACATTACATGATGCATGAAATGTGAAAGGTTTAGAATATGATATTATCATGTCTTTTTGTAACTTGTCTCACATTAATATGAATGAAAGACCCCTTTTTAAATCATTGTTTGATATTATGGTATTGGTTCCAATTTTTTTTTAAAAATATTGTGATTTTTGAATAAAATTTGATTGTCTTCATCTAATTTTAAATAAATATATTGGTTATTTTTAAAAATATTAAATAAATATTAAAAATTTTGTCGTATCCATGACATACCCGTATCCTATATTTTCGAAAATTGTCGTATCCCCGTACCCGTACCCGTATCCGATACGTATCCGTATCCGTGCTTCCTAGGCTGGCATACCTTTATCATAAAGAGGACTAAGTCCTCTCCCCTCTTTGTGCTGACTTATTTTATCTTAGATAAGGAAAAAAGAAAATTAAGGTTTTTTATATAATTCTTAGGGTATAGAAAGAATGCCGATTTTTTTTGTGTGGCATTTGTGACTTCTGTCATGAAAATATGAATGAGATGCATGGATAGCACTAGGGTTAGTCGTTGGAGATACATGATTAATATGACAATAGAGCTTATATTATTCATCCATGTCCCTATTCCATCCGCTCATACACAAACAGACCATTCCATCCACGAACATCTTGTGATGGATATTTACCCTATAGACATTGACATGGGTTAAGAATGGGTACCCATTCTAACTCTGGGGAATGCACATTAGTTATAACTTTCTCTTCAACAGAAGCAGTATTGTAACAAGCACAAGAGTATGCTGGTCATGTCTAAGGGCAAAATCTTGGAGGGTCTAGAGCAAAATTGGTGTCTGGCACCAGCATTTACATCACCTATTATGGCAGTACAAGAAAAATCCTCTTCATTTGCAACCACCTTACATGCTTTGTCCAACTGGTGGATGTCGTGATGATACCCCGGATGAAGTGCATACATTGACCCACTTCATGTTTGGTTGTCAATAAACATTGCATGACTTCTTTGGGACAAATAAACGGACATGGATGGATCCAACTTGACTTGGACTGGGTTGGGTGATGGTCATGAGACAGTATCGGTATGATCAATGCAATCCCCTTCTTTGCCTTCGCAATTCCAAGTGAGCCCTGAGTGTATAGTAGGCGACAAAACAAATAGGCTATGAGTCGATGATGAGACAATAAACCTTTGCTTTTGGCCTGTGGCTCATGCTGCTGCAGTTGGCTCTGTGACGAAGCATTCACTCCAGACACCATCCAGCCAGTGCCCCCTCAACCCCCCGCCCCATGGCGCGTAAGAGAATCTTAGAGGTACAGCAAGGGACTTGCCTTCCCATAACTTTTGGCTCATGAATTCTAGGGGTTTCTCTATGTTATGGGAGAGTAAGGGTCCAGGAAATTAATTCTGAGTTCTCCCACTGAGGAAGAGAAATTAAGAATGCAGATAAGCAATTGGTGTGGTATTTGGAGATCACATGGGCGATCTGGAGAAGGGGGATGGCACAACTTACTAGATATTTCCAAGAGCCACAACTAGCAAATTTGGTGTACATTATCACACCGGAAAATGCAATGTGTGAACAATGGGCTGCTGTTATATTGTATGCTTCCATCCATTAGAAAGATTAATTATCATCACCTGATCCATAACCCGATGGCGGTGTATGAATGGTTAGGATTGGTGGATTAGACGGTGATTTGTTTCAGGAATTTTACCTCTCCTAAATCATTGTTTCAGTTGACCTGGTTAGCAAATGTTATAATACTAGTTGCACTTCTTCCTTTAGTCAAGAAATATAAAGCATACTGAGATAAACTATGGTAATCTAGCGTAAACTGGAGAAAGTAAGCATGGGTTGAACAAGGAGCTGCCTGACTATGGCTATCGGGAATTGTGGTTTTTTTTTTTTTGCATTTCTACTGATGTTTTAAAGTTTTCTTTGGTTTATTTGTTATTTTGCGAGTAATATTTTTGGCTTGCACGGCTGGAATAAGAAACACAGTAAGATTGGTTGTTAGATGATTATTTGCTTTTACATCCTGAATGTCTCAAGTATTCTAACACCAAAATCCCCAACTTTGCCTTGCCCAGGCACTTGAAGGCCTCGGTGAAAGTCAGGTTTTAAGGTCTGAAGCTCTTGAACTGTCGAGATCTGAATTATCAAATGCTTCAGCTGCTTATGATAACATCGAAAACAATATAATGTCCAGTAGCAAAGAAGTCGACATTGACAAATTGGCAGTTGCAAATCAATTTTCAGTTTCAGAGGAAGGTTGGATATCTCCTCCTGCTACCTTATATGACAGCAATACTGATTGCAGCTCTTTATCCAGTGAATCTGGTTCGTCGGATGTTCTTGATCTGAGTGTGAAGCCAGACATTTGTTGCATTAATATTGAGAAGCATAGTGGTCATGATACATGTGGTAACCATTTCACCGATAATGAAAACTCATCAGCGACAGAAATTGAGATAAGTGATTTTAAGGTTTCTGGAGCTTCAGAGCCAGATGTTCCTTTTGAAAAATTAGTCACTCCGACACCATCTGATGGGAATTTGATCACCGAAGTTGATCTGCTCAACTCAAATACAGGCTCATATAAGAGCACACTACCCTTGGATCATCCTCATGCAGCCAGGCTTGGCCAAGACGTGGGACAGGGCCCGCAATCCTCCTTATGCAATGATTATTTGGCCCGCACAACACGAGGTCCAAATGCCTATACCTGTTATTCAATCTATATCTTTAAATATTTTTTTAATAGAATATTGTATCCATTGAAGACGAAAACTCTAGATGCTTATTGCAATTTATGGTAGGTGCTATCCAATTTCACTAAGAGAAAAAGAATTTAGGATGTGCATATTCATATAGTCCATTCTGTACAGGTTAATCATCTAACAGAACTGTTTACACTTTGCAAACACAAATATATTTCCTAAATTTAAAAATGCACTCTTTCAGTCACACTTGACACGATGACGTTACTTGCATTGTCTTTGCTTTTCTAAAATCCTGGATGGCCAATCTCTTGCACATAACTGAAACTAGATACTTTCTAGGGAAGCTCTCAAATAAGCGGTTATTTACCAATTTATTTCCCGAGTGTTTGGTAGAAATAGTGAAAAATGATTATTAAACACTAACCAGTTGCCTCGAAATAAACTTCACTGTAAGTTGTTCTTGATTGTTGTCAGATATACAATATAATGTCTGGTCGTGTATATATCTACTTTTTATGTTTTCATGATATATTAAAGAGGCACCTTAGAATACCCCTGCCTGGGTACCCTTTGGATTTCGGATCAACTCTGGCTTGTTACCTGCATTTTAATTTTTTTTTTTTGAAAATTAATGGTGCAAACTGCAAACTCGATTTGTAAAACAAATTTATCCATCTAACTCAACCACCAGACAATACCCCCAGGGCTCGGGTTTATATAGAAAACTTGCGGAAAGCGTTAATTGGCTTTTTTCAACTAATGACCTAACCAAAATAATAAATAAAACAACTGATTAATAGAAGAATTATAAGTCCCAGATGTTACACTTAGATTGTAAAATTGAAAGGATAGCATATTGAACCCAAACACGATAAAATTATAAAAGTGCTTTAGGACTAACTGGATGCATTCTTAGGCTTTTGAATATGGGAATAGAACTTGTCCTGCATCATTTAAGCATAGTGTTTCCACGGCTATTATCAGTATAACTGTATAAGTGGTTATGGAGCTTAGGCCCATTGTCATTATCTTATATTATGTCTTCATTATCCTTGGTACACTTAAGTCATGATCCATTTACCCATTTAAGTGTGTTTGTATAATCGTTTGTACTCCTATATATAGGAGAGCCTCTGTACTCTTATTTGCAACTAGTAAGAATAATATTCATAATCTCATTTAGATGTTATCACAACTATGCTCTGACTAAACTAATCTAGCCGTCATCTCTCTTTCCTCTCCCGTGCTGCCACAACCCCGATGCCACCCCCACCCTCCCATATGGCCTTCGTTGCCCGGGACAACAACCTTTAGGGTTGCTGCCGCCAAAACCACATGCCCTTGTCTTGCTGCTGTCGGTCCTAGGCTCGGCAATTACCAACACCAAGGGGCCATAATAGGTGGCCTCCACAACTAGCTGCTTCTAGTGCCATGGGACTAGTAGCGCCAAGAGGTTATTGACGTTAAGGAGCGAACAACAAGACTGTTGCTACTCTTCTTAGAACCAGTAACCGCCGTCCCACCACCAAGTCCATGGCTGCCAGTCTCCACCGAGTGCCTCTGATGGACTGATCCATCTATCCTCCTCGTTCCTCTGTTCCGTGTTACTTGCAATTTCTGTAGCATTTTATACAAAAAAAGACAAGCTTAAAAGACCTCCATAACTTTGTCCAACAAAAAAAGAGGGGGCAAAGCATTAATTGTTAATCCAATCCATGTGCATCCCCTAAACTACATGATTAAGTGCCTAATATGTTAGTTTAGGGGCCTCATGTTTCAAAATCACAACTCTATTATCCTATAATTATTCTTACCATGCCTTCTATTCCAATAGTTCCCTACGTTTCTGTTTCTTTTCCTACCATGCTTCTATTCCAGCAGTACCCCTTCTTTTCCTATTTGTACCGTGTTTCTATTTCGCTACACATATCTGTTATCGTGGCTGAAAATAGAACTCTTACTATGATTTATAATGACGCGACGACAATTTTTGTTATCAAAGTGAACGACGAAGATTTTCTACTGTCAGACGTGTTCTCGAATCTCACGTCAAAATGAAGTTCATCAAAGAAGTGACGTTGGCCAAACCATATGACGTGTGTGACAGTGAGTAGTCAAGTAATGCCATGCCTCTGGGGTAGCATCGAGCTACACATCGCGGTGAAGTAACATGTGGCATTGCATCACCAAGACGATGTGGATGAGATGAAACATTTCTACACCTAAGAGAACTATCCTCGTCTCTATAATATTATGGACCGAATCTTCTCGGAGCAACACGGTGATTGGACCCTTGAAAACTACTACGACTTGATGAAGGCGCTCAAAGACCAACTAAACTTCTTCCTACCCATTGCGTTGCCGAAGTCACCAAGGAATTAGATTTGTTCATCTTAATCCATTTTCTTAATGATCTCAAACACATTATGCATTCGTTTGCCAGCTCTTGCTTGTTGACACGCCTCTACCTACACGACCATGTTTATGCTCGCATGTCCCAATCTGATATAGCACCAACTTCAGTCACCTACACCGATTCCTTTGAAACAACAAACCGCTATGGGCAATGCATCTCAAATTAGGCACCCAATCTCTTAGGTAACCTAAGTGGCTGCCTAAGGCCTTTTAGGCCCAAATTAAGGCACTCAAAGCTAATTTAGCATAAGTTAGGTATGGATTTGATCAAGTTTATTCATTTTATGGTTGAAATGGGTCCAATTTATCTCGAATAAGGTCAACGTTGCGGAAATTAGGTCTGCTTTGGGGAAAACATGCCTGATTTGGGTGCGGGGTAATAGGTCTAAGTTGGGGAAATTAGGATTGATATGGCAATGTTGGGCCTCATTTAGATCAATATAGGGAAAATTAGGGGTAGTTAGGTTTGATAAGGTCATGTTTTGCAAAGTTAGATTTGATTTAGGCAAAAATATGTCAAATTTGGGCAGATTAGGTCTGATTTGGGGAAAACAAGTCTTATAATGGCTCTGATTTGGTGAGATTAGGTTTATTTTGGTGAGATTATGTATGATTTGGCTAAATTAGGTCTTGTTTATGTCAACATAGGGGAAATTTGAGGAAATTAGGCCTGATTGGGTTATATTATGCAAAATTAGGTTTGATTTAGGGCAAATCATGTCAAATTTTGGCACATTAGGTCTGATTTGGGGAAAACAAGTACAATTTGGGAAGATTAGGTCAGATTTGGTCAAATTTGGTCTCATTTAGGTCAATATAGGGAAAATTTAAGGAAATTAGGTTTGCTTAGGTCATGTTATACAAAATTAGGTCCGATTTAGGCCAAAATAGGGCAAACTAGGTCAAATTAGATCAAATTTGGATCAAATGAGTTCAACTTAGGGCCAATAAGTTCTAGCTTAGGTAATGTTAGGCGTGATTTAGCCTAAATTCTATGTAGTAGTGTCATTATTTAGTATTTTAAAAATGACATTATTAATAAAAAGCAAAACGCTTAGAAATGGCTGGGTGCCTAGGCGCCCTCCTAAGAAATACCTAGCACCTAGCCCCCTTAACAACTATGCATAGTGGTTGGGGTAACTGGAAGGTGTGGACCACGTCCCAAATGCACATATTGCAACAAGCTCTGCCACACCGATGATGCCTGTCACTCCAAGCTTGGCTATCCCGCTCGCTACAGGCGTGAATGTGGTAGAGGTATTGCGCATATGGCCTAGACTCTGCAATTCCATATCATCCAGAGTCCCATCATTTTAATCTCCACCAGAACCTCCTCGCATGTCTCACTGGAAAATGAGGAATATAAATACTTGGGAAGCACAAAGACTTCTTGGGAGCTTCCGTAGACGTCCTGGACATGTGTAACTGATGTAGGATAAGCTCTGTCTTTACGCACTTACGAGCGCAAGCGTTGCTGTGTCGTTAGTTAGGCTTTTTTCAGCTTACGCTATTTTATTTTGCCTTTTTCTTATTTTGGGCTTTTGTAAAGTTATGTGGTTTAGTCCCACATTGGCTACTGCTCGCTTAGTCTTTCTTCTAGAAGCCTATATAAAGGCTCTATTACATCTTTCTTTAAACATAGTTGATGCATAAGAATTATTTCCGTAGTCATTTAGTCACTTGTCTTCTTTAGTTCCTTAGAATTACATTACGTGGTATCGGAGCATCTAACCTTAATCCTCATTAGGGTTTAGATTCTGAGTGCTCTTTTCTTGTTCGCCTTCCCTACGGTTGCCGTTCCCAGTCTGCCGCCAGTTCGTTTCCCTACAGTCTTGGAACAGGACATTGACTTCGAGTCGACTTCGACATGTGTGGAAGTGGAATTTTGTGGAAACATCAAGGAAACTTTGAGGATTTTTACAATTGAACTTCAATGCATCTTTGACAAAAATCTAGCTAAAAATAATGATTTCATGATGAAAAATGATATATTTCATCAAATCTAGCTCAAAAAATATTTTTATATATAACATCCATACATGTTTACATATGTAGAAAAATACAATCGCATGCAAATGTACAAAACGTTGTCTTCATGTTAACTTTGACAAGCATGGAAGTTACCAGGTTTCAACATCGACATCGAACATCGACAGTCATAGAGATATGTAACATCGAGGATTAATTGCTAGATGTCCAAGATGTTTAGTACCATGCCTGCAGTTAGAATCTCAGACCCTGTTTCCCATCTCCCGTCCGCCCGCTCTTCAACCCCTTCACGCAAACCTTGTTTGCTGTCCCCCGCCCTTTGCCTTCAACCCAGGCGCTCCTCACCACACAACCTTGTCGCCCGTCACCATCAGCCCGAAACCTCCCTAATCCCCTGCCTCTCCCGCAAACACCGCTAGCGCCTCCCTATTCCCTGCCTCTCCTGCAAACCCAATACCCCACCCACTGATCTTTATGGATGCCTGCCGCTAGTCACAACACCCATAGAAGCTTGCTGTAGAGCCGCCTCTGCTGTCGATGAACACTTGGACCTGTACAAGCAACAACTATTTGCGATCCAATTGGTACGCACGCATGTTTTCGCGTGGATACCCGTCGGTATCGGTATTTCGGTCGAAATACCGCCGATACCGGCGAAACTTCATTCCTTGCTTATACGAGTCATTTTATAAATATCTTTTCCGCCTTCTCTAGTGTTTAACTTTTTATATAGCTCATCAAAGTATCTGAACTTTGCCTCTTGAACTACCTTTTTACCATCTTTCTTGCTTGTTTGTATCTCTTTAAAAGTTGCATCATCTCTGGATTTGGGCAAGCTCTTATAGATCTCCCTTTTGAGTATAATAGCCTTCTGTACTTCATCATTCCACCACCAAGTCTTTCTGTGGAGGCCAGAAAACCTCTTTGGCAATTTTTGTTATGTAGGAGTTATACTTTGCCACATAGAGTTAACATCAGTCTCCAAGTTCTCTCCTTGATATGTTTATCAAAAATATCAATTTATTTCCTCCTTTAAGATCCCACCACTTGATCCTTCTATCTTGGCTTTTGTTATGCTGACGTTTGTTGATCTTCATGTTCACATCTAAAACCATCAACCTCTGTTGGGTGGTGAGTTCTTCCCCATGGATCGCTTTACAATCCTTGCATACTTTCTGATTCCATCCGTCCTGTAAGGAAGTAATCAATTTGGCTACAAATGCGGCCACTCTTTAAAGTAATAGTATGAGGATATCTTTTGTTGAAGTGTGTATTTGCCAAGATCATGTCATAAGCAACTGTAAAATCTAAAAACCTCTCTCCTCTATTTCTGCTATCATATCCAAAACCTCTATGCACTCTCTCACATCTAACATTGCTACTCCTCACATGGCCATTTAAGTCACTCCCCATAATGATCTTCTCCTCTATCGATATTCCTTACATCAATACATCCGTGCTATCTCAAAAATCCTTCTTTGCCTCCTCACTAAGGGCAACTTGGGGGGGCATAACCGCTAATAGTATTAAAAATCTTTCCCCAAGAACAACATTGATAGCTATGATTCTATCACCCATCTGTGTGATCTTGACGACATCATCTTTCAACTTCTTATCAATAATACTTCCAATGCCACTTCTATGTCTATCAAAACCTGTATACCAAATTTTTGTACCCCATGTCTCCAATCTCTCAACATCTTTCCCCTGCCCATTTGTTTCCTACAAGCAAATTTGTTTCCTACAAGCAAATAATGTCAACTTTTCTTCTAATTATGGTATCCACTATCTCGAAAGATTTTCTTGTCAAAAAGGCAATATTCCAAGATCCTACTCTAATCCATTTTTGTTGAACTTGCTTTTTTCACCTGTCTCATTCAGAAAGATTGCCCTTGTATATTTTTCACTACATCCATGCAAACATGACTAGCTTCTTTACCCATACCCATTCAAGGTGTGGAAAATCTTGCTTTTCCTTCAACACAACCGGGCGTCTCTGTGTTGAAACCCCTTGCATATTTATCACTACGGCTGAGTACCGATACAACACGTCGCTAGGTAGGAATGCTCCAATGAAATTTTTATAAGGATCTATGTCATAAAAGAGTGACAAAGTTTTATGGCTGGCTGTCAACCTACCTCCAACCCTCCTTTACCCGGGCTTGGACCGGCTACATTAACGAAAACATAGGCGGAGTTAACCAAAGACAATATAATTAGAATTTTATTTAAATAATGTTTTTTTAAATAGAGTAAAAATAGTGTGTGTGTGTGTGTAATATGCATACATGCATATATGTGTGTGTGTATACATGTATATGTATATGTATACAATTTAATATATGAAAGCATGACTTCAAACAGACAAATCAAGAATCCATTCGTAAAGAAGCAAACCAATGGGTTATTGGGTTCACAATCTGCAAAATAAGTCATAAATACTTAATAACTGAATATTTCAATAAATGGAATAGCTGGGGTTGTACGAAAGGGCACTAAAGTTAGTCATACGATCAGTTCGGGAGTTAAAAATATCAGCGAAAACCAACCGGGTTTGACCTGAGGGCGAGTCGACGGTTTAACTGGGCACAGAGTGCATATGATTGGTCTCAGTATCAGTGTCCCCAGTATGCATATAAAGTGCACCTTGATGCTATAGCAGTAGTGGTATACCCAAATTGGAGTTAAGAAATGTACAATGCTTTGCACAAGATAGTGAGATCAGTAAATACAAGTGTAGCTCAAAATTGAACCAATTTTTTTTCTGTAGAAACCGTGACTTGAGTTCTTGTCAAATATCTAACTCATCATATACATGCTTGATTATTGTCACATGGGGATGGATTTAGCTATCACATTAGAAAGCCAAATGAATCAATAGATGGGAATCTGTTACATACATGTGTACTTGTAGGATAATGGTTGATTCCCACATTTATATCTTGGGTACATGTTTGCAAGGTGTAGAATATGATAGGACTCGAAATTTTCTTTTGTAGCAGATCAATTAGCTAAAACGGTGAGTTATTTTTGCTGATTATTAGTTAATCTTAGGATTGTTTTTTTGCTCATAGGTAAGAACCCTTATGCTGTGTCTGTCCTGAGGCAAATTGAGAAGAAACTAGATGGAAAGGATCTTGAAGAAATAAAGTATGTGTTACGAAACAAGTATCGTGTTTTCACTTAATCCCATGTCAATAAACATACTGTCCTGCTTTCAGATTGAAACTAATTCTTTCTCGTGTGAGCTATACAGGTCGTTAAGCATCTCAGACCAAGTAAATCATCTTATTAAGCAGGCAACAAGCATAGACAACCTGTGCAACATGTATGAAGGTTGGACTCCATGGATATAGTTGTTCCATGTTTTAGTATTTCAGTCATGTAAGAAATTCGATCAGTGGAACGCCGATTCACTCAGAATGTCTACGCTTGTTTTCTCGAAATTCAAGACCCTGGAGTCCCAAGGTTTGCATGCCTCTGAGGTAAAAAAGCACCTGCCTACTTTACAAATTTCTCATCTTAAGATAAAGTAGAAATTCTGTAGAGAAAAGATGTTAGTTATTGGATTGTATCATGCACTCAGCTATGCAGTGTACATCTCACAATGGCATGAGAGGCTGTGATATAACTGCACTAAGCTCAGTGTAAATTTGATGCGATGGCAGTATCCGGGTTCAAGAACTGCTTTTTCAGTAGTTAATTTAATGGTGCCTCGGTAAAATAACGCCTTTTAGCATTTTGTATACAATTTACCTCACAAAAATGAGTAAAGTAAATTTTACCAATTAGCTTGATTAGTGGTTAGCCTAAAACCTTGTTGGGTTTTGCTTTTATGAGATTATTTGTAGATGACATCTTCAATGTTTATCCTTGTTGTACTGTGTTTTGCATTCCTCTCTCATATAGCTGTAACCAAAATCAATATTTATTCAATGTTTTCAGAAATTTTGTATTTAAGAATAAATATGATATTATTATTTTGCATCTTTTTTACCTTTTCCACTTTTATTTTTATAAAGACAGATAAAACTTTTAAAATAACAAGTGGTATGAGAAATCATGTGAAATAAAGATGAGCATGCAATGAAACCGATTTAAGTAGGAATTCTAGTGCATCTATATGGATCCTCCTTTTCCAATTTTCTCATTTCCAAGTTATACTCATTGAGATATCGAGAACCGAATTTTTCTTGTTAGTTTGTCCAATGTAATTTGGGTCCATCTCTTTGCTTTTTGATTTTGTCTAACTAAAGAACAATATTCCAAACTGGTGCATTTGTACGTGTCCGAACTATCTAATGTGACCCTCTCAGAAGTTTGTATGTAATGTTTGCAACTCTGACTTTATTTCTACTACAAATCATTTCTAATATTTTATTCCTCATCTGACCACATCCATCTCAACATTCTCGTTTTTGCCACAATTCTCTTGTGAAAACCTTGTATCATCACAACCCAACTCACAACTGGTATAACATGATTGGGTGTATAGTTTTTATTTAAAACTTACCTTTCAGTCTAAATGGAATCTTGTTCTCACATAATTTCTGGTCAAACACCGTTTCATCTATCCTGTGAGAGATGTTCTCTTGCACTTCACTTTCCATGCAAATACTGGACATCAAGTTATGGAATATATCACATTGTGGAACATTCTTTACATCCAACTTGGTTATGCTTTCTTTAGGCCCTTGATTGCTCAAATTCATAGATTTTTGAATAATTAACTTAGAAAATGGTTAAAAATCAAACAACATCAATGGATGGGCAGAGAAATCATAGAAACCGAATAATTCCAATCAAAATGTACCCAATATATAGTTAATTTGCCTTAATGTATTGACCTACAACATGAAAGGTTTGGAAGATCTCACGATGATTGGATCGATTTTTCAACTTTGTCTCTTATTTGCTTATGTTGACACATTGTCAACATCCTATGGTTTTTTTGCATCTATGTCAATAACATTTTCAACGAACTACTTGATCCAAAAAAGAAAAAGAAAATACAATGTGTAAGAACTGGGCTTTTGGGATTACAATATTGTTTGTCGAAAACCAATTGGATGTTAAAAATCTCATTATATGTGGTACACTTGTGAGACTTGAAAGGGCTTCATGCCTTAAGTTCTTGTTATCAACCTAGATTCTATCTATGCTTGTCGAAAAACCTTTGGATGCTAATAATCTCTTTGTATATGGTACACTTGTGAGACTTGAAAGGGCTTCATGCCTAAAGTTCTTGTTATCAACTAGGTTCCACCTATGCCGTGCAAATGTTGGGAGAGAGTATAAGGAATCATGGGGTGCTACGGAGGATATTTTTGACATGTTTGATTAGTTGAGGCAACATTGACTTTGCATAGTGTGATAATCTTTATTGGAGGTCTTCCTAGATGGCTTGCTCAGATTAGTGAACCTCTTTTCAACAATGATCTGTGCCTATGTTGCTTTTACCATATGCTTCGAGTTTAGGAATGTAGGCCTTCATGAAGAAGTCAAAGGTGCTTAAAGAAGCCTTTAATTTTTGTTTTCCCTACAATAGGGTCTTTTAGCATGTTTTTTCTATTACAAATGAATATGAGCCATGAACCCACCTAAGAGGCCTTTGCTAAGAACACTCTTCATCAGGATTCTCTACATGCTTTTGAGTTTTTGATGCTTAGCATGCTTTTCACCAAGACCCTCCACTTGCTTTTGGACTTGTAATGCTCTGTGCTAAATCATTTGAGGATGACAATCTTGTTGGACCATGACATGCCATTGTGCATGTTATTTGTGGTGAGTTGAGATGACGACAACAACAACATCCATGATGAACTGCATACAGAGTCCGACACTCGATTATGCCTTCTGTAATGTTATTTATAGCTTCATCGACATGTGGTTGGTTTATGTGTGGCATTAACTTTTCATCATGTAGAGCTACAACTGAGACATATAATGTCTTCCTTACGTGTGGTTCAATGGAAGCAGGCAACGACCATCTTCACCAACCTCAATCAAAGGTTGGAGAATATAGCTCGACTATCTGTGGGTGGAGATATAGTCTGGCTAGAATACTTATCTAGTTTAAGGTAGTTTTAGGGTCTTGAAGTCAAAACTTATTCATTAACAACTAAAGGGTTTCTCAATTTAGGAAAAAATAAACTTCTGCTATACTATGGAGTAGGTAGATAGTTCAGATAAGTGGGGATTGTGAGGTTATCTTCTACCTATGCCACAGTTCTCTTTCTCGCTATACGTCAACCTTTATGGGGTTGTCAAAGAGGTCTTGTAGCTGTGGGTGGCAAAACACACTAGTTTTGAGGGGCGTGATTAATATTAGGGGTTTTATTTGGTCTTTAGGTGTGAAAGATTATGGAACAACTACATAATTTATTTGAGTGCATGGAGTAAGGCCTAGCATCGTGAGGCGAGGGACTCCAACTACATCATGCTAATTGGAGTGAGCAGTAAACGATCTCAATAAAATTTGTAGTTAAAGTAGGGGGATTTGTGATGTAATGGTGGATTTGGTGGGGAGATTACTTATACAATGCTGCCACAAAACGTTAGATAGGAGATCACTTGGGCTCATTGTTACTAAAATGGCAATGGCATAGTTCGTTGGCGAAAATAATATTCTTAATAGATAAGTGATCTTCTTGATGTGAAGAACTGAAGATAGGGAGGTCGATGCTCAACCCCCTGGCCATTTAGAAAAGCAGTTGACCTACCTTCAATAGAGCCAAAGGCTGAGGCCATGAACAAAGACTAAGATGACTAAGCGTCATGTACAAAGGCTATGTTGTCTTTCTAAGTGTTTCTCTCAGTGCCATCAATCTATAGAGATGAGGCATTTCATGGTAGGCGGTGGATGGGACTTGCTTGAGTAATGTAATTAGAGATGACATCATTATTACCACAAGTCCACATCCTTTACAGATGAAAAAAGGACACCTTCCCATATTATATTGCATGAGAATGAACGATTAAAATGTGGACCCAAAAGACTTATGGGCAATAGATTCAATCCTATATACATTGTCTATAATACCCTCAAGATGGAAGATTGGAGAATCCCATGTTTGTTTATCTTAGATGTATAGATAGTCATGCATATACAAGTTAGACAAATTAAATAGGAATACAAATAACTTAAATATATTCTATTCATACATGCCAATTAGTATTACATTATGATTCACGTGTGATAAAAAAATCTTACAAATAGGAGTTTAGACATGCTGTAACTCCTATATAACAAGTATGGGACTAAAACACATAAATGTATAACATGTCATAGGCACACTAAGTTGACCTGAAAAAAACATAGGCACACTAAGTTGACCTGAAAAAAACATAGGCCTGATAAGTAGCCTTATCTAACACTTCTTCTCAAGCTAGACATAGTTATTGATCATGCCCAACTTGTTGGAAAAGGCCTTACTCCTGAGCTTCGTCAGTAAATCAACAATATGTTCTTTAGACCAGGTAAATGGAGTGCAAATTTTCTTGGCCTATATAGCTTCTCGTTTGAGTGGAAATCGACCTCAATTTGTTTTGTTTGCTCATGGAAGACAAGGTTATCAGTAATGAAGATGGTTGTCACATTGTTGCAATGCAGAGACATGGGCGTAGAAGGAGGTAAGCCAAGTTTAGATAGGAATTGTTTGACCAATATCATCTCATAAACAAAATGCAACATAACCCTATATTCAATATCAACACCAGAACGAGTAGCGACAACTTTCTTATGGTGCCAAGTTACTAAGTTGCTCCCAACAAATGTACAGAAAACATATTTGGACTTTCTATCAATCGTAATCCTAGCATAATTAAAGTCTAAGTACCCTTTAATATCACAATGACTGTCTATATGGTTGGCATCCCTTTCCGTCGACAACTCCTTAGAAATTCGAGAATGTGGCAGGCTAGATTCCAATGAGTCAGTGACATTGCCGGTGGCATGTCTAGGTGCATGCTAAGAAAACCAACCACATCAGTGGATATCAGGGCAAACAACTATTAGATAAATAAGTCTACCAACTATTTTCATGTATCCCTTGTTGTCGAGAAATAAGGGTGAAAGCTAAGTCATCATCCCTAGGTGCATTAGCATCCAACAATCTTTTTTGGTTTGATGCTAAGCTAGGAAGCATGGACAGGGACACAAGTTACGACGTGGACACGAGACACATCAATTTTTAAAAACTATAGGACACAACCACGGCATTGGACACGAGATACAAACATATACTGATATACACATACATATATGTATACATATACATTACATATATGTATACATATACATTACATATATGTATAAGTATACATATATACACATATATATACATATCAAGGAATTAAATATCCAATTTCGATGTCGTGTCCGATGTCCCAAATGCATAAAATTTTCAAAATTTTGCCTGAAATTTCGATATTTACAGCCCTAACGATTTCGACGACCAAATAAGCGAATTAAATCATGAAATTTTACCAGGACGATTTAAATGCCATGATCTACTCAAATATGCAATAATATTTCATATTGCATATGTGGGGGGGGGGTCTCCCACATTTGTAAGTGAAGGGAGCAAAACAATTTTGACAAAATTTCTATGGCAATTTCGATGACCAAATGAAGGAATTAAGTTATGAAATTTTTCTAACACAATGTTTACACATAAACACACTAGATTATATAATAAACTTGTATGTTTAGAGGTTAGGGTGGGATCCATGTCTTGATGAGTGATTACAGAATTGAACAAAAATGTCAAGTCTGTTAGACAGTTAGACTGTTACAAACTTGCAAACTTTAAGTTAAAACAACTAGAGTACTAGACTTTAAAACTTAAAGAGTTACAACTTACAAGTTACAACATTGTAGGTTAATATATTTATTATATAAGTCTACCATTATAATATATTTAAGGTTACATAAGTGAAAAATACAAAATGTATGTAGGGTTATAAGTTACAATTTACAGTTAACTTTTTGTATAAGTCTACTATTATAATATATTTTGGGTTTCATAAGTGAAAATACAAAATATAAGAACTTTCATTAAAAAAGCTTTTCTTAGCCATTTTGTGTATAAATACAAAATATACTCAAAATAAGTATAGATGTACGTATTTCACAGTATTGTTTCTTAGGTCTACAAGTTTCACTTCAAGATCTTGATTTTTTTAAGAGAAATGTCACTTAGAGATTTAGGATTTTTGGAGTATTTATTAAGATATGTCTAAAAGGGAGTAGAGATAGGAGGAGTAGATGGGCTAGGGAGAGGAGTTACATACCTTAGAATCAAGTAGAGTAGCCTCTGAGAGCAAGAAATCACAAAAAAATCGCCAAAAGATCAAAGTCCCAGCAAACCCAGTTGGTGGAACACTGTTTCGCGAAATGGATGCTGCATTTCGCAGTGATTTCGCAATATCAAGGCCATTACTGGGCTTTTGCTCCGAAATACTCCATGTTTTGCAAAATTTTAAAGACAGCTGCAAAATTTTTGCAAAATTGCGAACCAATTCTTGCGTATCGACGTTTCGATGTCTATTGCGAAAGAAAAACAAAATTTTGAGTGAAATTTCACAATTTCGATTGGAATTTTGTTCCGTGATACATATACATACACATGTACACAAATATACATATACATATACATACACATAACATGGAGTTAACACATTATATCTATCTATCTAAATCTTTAAAGTAACTGATAACATGAGATTTAAAGAAATAAACTTAAAAGAAATATAAAATCAAACCCAAAACTCACTTACGATATGACTGCAGATAGGGGTGAGCAAATGATGGTCCAGACCGCAAAATCCGACCAGACCGGTCAGTTTGGTCCGGTCCGGTCATGGACTGTTTTGAGTTCGGTTCGGTGCGCGGTCCGAAAATTCTGGAAATTCGGTCCCCGCAGTACGGTCTGGTCCAAAACTGGTCAAATCGCGGTCCGGACTGTGAACCGTTTTAAATGTAAAATGTTTTTAAAAATGAAGTTTTATTATGTCAAAAGTATAAACAAATCACGTATTACAACACTAGCAGTGAATTGTTTGATAGTAAAGCTAAACAATGAAAAGGATCTAGGGGGGGTGAATAGAGCTTTATGATAATTTTAATCAAATTAATAATTCAACTTAAAGTGGAGTGGAAATATAAAGTAAAAGTGACAACCACAAAAGTACACAGATTTAGAGTGGTTCTGTCTAAGACGTCAGTCCACTATCTGGTTGTTACCAACCAAGATTTGTAAACATGCATTTTATTCCTTTTACATACCGATACACAATGCACAAAATTTACTGATTTTTTTGCGGGTCAAGACAAACCCTCATTTTCAGCTCAAGGAGAACTATCACCTTCTTTGACGGGCCGCCGAAAGGTCACCCTCTTGAAGAGGATCACAATCCACCTCCATCACCTTGGTTGCAACCTTCAACCTTGAAGTAGCACCAAGAGCACTTCACCACAACCTTCTTCCTTGAAGTAGTGAGAAGCAGCAACACACCGTTATGCAAGAATAAGAGAGGAATAAGGAGATCACAATGATCTTTTCACAAGATGTACAATTAAGCACTATGGACAAGTGATGATGATCTTCCACAAAGTTTAGGTAAAGTTGTATTGGGTGGAGAGAACACTCAAGCTGATGCTAGGGTTAGTTTAGATTGATGGCAATATGAAGTATATGGACTAAGCACTTTGGAAAAGATGGCTAGTATGCCCAAGTGTATGCCAATGTATATGCAGTTGTTGCTCAATGGATTGCTTCTAAGTGTCCTAAGACCACTACTATTTATAGGAATGGTTTACAAGTGGCTGGGACATCTTAGGGAGTGTCTAAAGTGTTCTGGATGGTAAACTAGCCATTTGGACGAAGTTAATTAAGGTGCAACGACTAGTTTGATTGTTAATTAAATTTTAGTCCAGAACGCTCCTTGGTCAAAGATTTATTTCGACCGGGCACTGTCTCGGTCGAAATTTATTTTGTGACTGGAAATGTTCTGAGTGCGAAATATCTCCAACGGCTATATCTAGGTCGAAGATCAAAAGATGTCCCAACAACTCTTTGTCAGTCAAGAAAAATTTCGACCGAAGGTGTATCCGGTCGACAGAAAGTTCGACCGAGAAGGACTCTGTTCCAGAATATCCAAAGTATGTGAGGTCCTATAGAAGACTTATTTGAAACCTATCGACCCTAACGTCTTTATGTGACATAGGATAGGGTTTTGGGTAGGTTTCAAAAGATCATCACTTGTCCTTACTTCATGTCTATCAAGTTGTACAAGAATAGATAAATACATGTTACATCTTGATTTGCAAGTATCCAAATATATATATTTGCAAGGTATTTGTAGTTGGATCTTGACTTAGTTCCTTGATCACCTTAAATACTTTATGCACATATTAGTAACATAGTTTTTGAAATATTTGCATCATCAAAATATGAGCGGGGCATATCTAAAAAGCCAACAATCTCCCCCTTTTTGATGATGACAAATATTTCCATAAGATAAATTGAAAGTAGCAAATTTTAAACTTCATTTCTTCAAAATTTCTTTGTTGATAGTCGATTTGTCTCATAGGTTATTCTCCCCCTTTTGGCGAAGTCAAAAAGGGTCAATACTTACCAATGCTCCCCCTCAAGGAGACTCCCCCTCAACAACATGGTCATTTTGGAGAGGGAAAAACTTATACTCAATGTATTAATTTAAAAAGAATACCAATGATGGGAAATCCAAAAACATAGACATTAAGGCATAGTCAAAAAGGCCATATGACCAAGGAACATTGAAAGGTTGTCTAATTGCCAATGCAAGCAATGTGAAGTCCTTCATGACAAAAAGATCCCATAAAGCGCAAATATCAAAAAGATACTCTAAACCAATGGTCAAGAATGTTAAGTCCGCCGTGATGTAGAGATGCCATGAAAATAAAAAAATAAAACTAGAATTGATTTCTCAACCATTTTCAAGGGATGTTAAGCCCAGTAAATGATTTGAGAGTCCATTAAGCACAAATATGAGGTCAAGAAAAATATCTCTAGACCAAATATAAGAGATGCTAAGCCGATATTGATATAGAGAATCCATTAAGAGCAAAAATAAGAACAATAAAAGTATCTCTAGACCAAATATAAGGGATGTTAAGCCCATATTGATATAGGGACTCAATTAAGAGCAAAAAGATATGCAATTTATATGAAAGGACTTTGAGCTCCACCTTAATCTCATACAGAGTAAATAGAGCTCAAAGATTTTTTTTTATAAAGGATAGACATTTAGGATCCCAAACTTTCATGATAAAACATTTATGTCAAATGTAGAAACCAAGATGTGCTGGCAAGATTTAATTTAAGCATTGAAAGTTAAATCCAAGTTTTCTTAAGAGTAAAACAACTTATCTGTCATACACAGACTTGAACTTGATAAGAAACATTTTTAGAAAATAAGATCATTTTTGTATAACATAGATATCATGTATGAAACTTGCATTTTCAAGACAAAGAATTTGTGAAAATATGTCATTAGCAATGAGTTCAAATTATTTAGAATTTTTGTTTGAAAAATGAATCATTTGTTTAAGTAAAAATAAGCAAATGAATATTTATATAAAAGATAAGCAAGTTAGCCTCAAAATTAGGTTGAGATAAGACAAAAATGTATTTATCAAGATTAAGCACATGTCAAATCTCAACAAATTCCCCTTTATTTTATATGTTGAGGGTTTTGGAACCCAAATCATGTTAAGGGCTCCTTTCTTTCGAGAATCACATGAAAATGAATAATGACCAAAACTGTGACAATAATGGCATGAGATACAAGATATTTCATATCTCTTTTCTATGACATCATTTTTAGGCACATATACAGTTCTAGTCTTTGGAGCGTAAGTCTTTTTGGTTCTTTGCATATGTGAGGGTTTATTCTTTGGCACATATCCTAAACCTCTTCTTCCTATTTGTTTAGAAGTATTTACTAAGATGTTATCAAGATTTTTGTTCCCTTGCATTAATTTAGAAATTTGTTTTTGCAAGTCAACATTTTCAACAATCTTCTTATTTAGATCTAAGTTCAACAAAGCAAGATTTGAAAGTAAAGCATCTTTTTCCTTTACCAAAGCATCATAATATACATGATTGTACATAATAGGTTGAGTTTGATAATTATTTAGTTTAGCAAGCAAGTCAACCTTTTCTTGAGAGAGAAGACTATTGTTATTTTCAAGAGCAATCATTTTGGTCTTATAACTCTCAATAGATTCTTGTAAAGCATTATTCGAATACTTTAGTTTATCATTCTCAGAACTAAGATTATCCAGAATTCCAGATTAAGATAGAGTTCATTAACGATTTTGGCAAATCTCTTCTTTTGTTTCTTGTAGCCGATATATTTAGCATGGATTTCTTCAAGACTATTAACTACTTCTTCCTTTGATAATTCAAAAATGTCTACCTCATCAGTTTCATTTTCATCTGTTATTGCCATGAGACATTCTACCTTCTCCTCTTTACTGCTTTTACTATATCACTTGATTGCTCCCATGCAACTTTGTAGGACTTCTTATCTTTCTTGATTTTTAGGCTTTCAAAAGTCAAGTGACCTCTCGTTCCACATTCAAAACACATTTACAATCATTGTTGGTTCAGTCGAACGTTGGTGGTCTGCTCACGTGTGATCTCTCCAAATTGAGTCTACAAAGCATGCCGTCCCCCACTCTTCAAGACCTATTGGGGATTCCTTGTAGACCTGCTCTGATACCAAATGCAAAGGATCTAGATGGGGATGAATAGAGCTTTATGATAATTTTAATCAAATTAATAACTCAAAGTGCACCGGAAATATAATGTAAAAGAGGCAACCACAAAAGAACACAAAGATTTAGAGTGGTTCTGTCTAAGACGTCAGTCCACTACTTGGTTGTCACCAACCAGGATTTGCAAACATGTATTTTATTCCTTTTATATATCGATACACAATACACAAAATTTACCGGTGCCTTTTGTGGGTCAAAATAAACCATCCTTTTCAGCTCAAGGAGAACTATCACCTTCTTTGACGGGCCGCCGGAAGGTCACCCTCTTGGAGAGGATCACAATCCGCCTCCACCACCTTGGTTGCAACTTTCAACCTTGAAGTAGCACCAAGAGCACTTCACCATAGCCTTCTTCCTTGAAGTAGTGAGGAGCAACAACACACCGTTGTACAAGAACAAGAGAGGAATAAAGAGATTACAATGCTCTTTTTACTAGATGTACAATTAAACACCATGGACAAGTGATGATGGATCTTCTTCCACAAAGTTTAGGCAAAGTTATACTGTGTGGAGAGAACACTCAAGCTGATGCTAGGGCTTAGTCTAGATTGATGGCAATATGAAGTATATGGACTAAGCATTTTGGGAAAGATGGCTAACATGCTCAAGTGAATGTCAATGTTTATGCAATTGCTGCTAAATGGATTGCTTCTAAGTGTCCTAAGACCTCTACTATTTATAGGAATGGTTTACTAGTGGCTAGGACATCTTAGGGAGTGTCTAGAGTGTTCTGGATGGTCAAACTAGCCGTTTGGACGAAGTTAATTAAGGTGCAACAACTAGTTTGATTGCTAATTAAATTATAGTCCAGAACGCTCCTCGGTCGAGATTTATTTCGACCGGGCACTGTCTCGGTCAAAGTTTATTTTGACCGGAAATTGTCTGAGTGCGAAAATCTCCAACAACGATATCTTGGTCAAAGATCAAAAGATGTCCCAACGACTCTTTGTCAGTCGAGAAAAATTTCGACCGAAGGTGTATCCGGTCGACAAAAAGTTCGACTGAGAAGGATTTTGTTCAAGAATGTGCAAAGTATATGAGGTCCTATAGAAGACTTATTTGAAACCTATCAACCCTACGGTCTTCATGTGAGCTAGGATAGGGTTTTGGGTAGGTTTCGGAAAATCATCACTCGTCCTTACATCATGTCTAACAAATCGTACAAGAATACATAAATAAATGGTACAACTTGATTTGCAAGTATCCAAAAATATATATTTGCAAGGTATTTGTAGTTAGATCTTGACTTAGTTCCTTGATAACCTGAAATACTTAATGCACGTATTAGTAACATAATTTGGGAAATATTTGCATCATCAAAATATGAGCGTGGCATATCCAAAAAGCCAACAAACAATAGTTATAAGTAATTAAAATCATCAAAGTGTTACTATTAAACAAGTTATGGAATGCTCAAAAGTGCTGATTACGGTCAAAATGGTCCGGTCCCGGTCCGGTCCTACTTCAAAACGGTCCGATCTGCGGTCCATACTTTTTGCACAAATACGGTCCCCGGTCCAGTCTGATTCTGGACCGATGCTCACCCCTAACTACAGACTTTATAAGAAACCACTAGTATATTTCCATTATGAGATTATAAATGATCGATGAAGAGTAATTAATATAGAATACATTTGCAATATGAAATCAAGTATGAATGAAGAATGATGAAATATAATGAATTTGTATGTATAATTCCTAGAACATTCTTTATAGGAATGATGAATTATATCTATAAGTGTGATGTACAATAGATAAATATATAATAACAATTAGGAGAATGATGAGGATACATAATGGTAGCGTGTTGGAATAAGAGGGAGAGAGGAGTATATAATTTATATTTCTTTTTTTTGGTTTGGGTCTGCCGTGTCCAACCTGTCCACGCTGTGTCCATGCCTTTAAAAAAGTTAGACACCTTTGATGTCGTGTTCGCCGCATGTCCAACCATGTCCATACCGTATTCGTGTTCTACACATGTCCAGGACGGCCACGACTACTCCGGGGAAGTGTCCATGCTTCCTGGATGCTAAGTGTACCAGTCTCGCCAAGGAGGTTTTGTACATACTTCCTTTGAGATATGACCTTCATCAATGAGTTTCATTATAGCATTGGTGAAGGTTTCTCATTTGGGGGGGGGGTCATAGTTTTTTTTATTATAACCTCCCCGACAACAAACCCTAGAGGTGACTCCATAGGGACAATTTCCTTGTCGTCACTGTATCGGAAAGCATTTTTAACATCAAGTTGAAAGAGAGGCCAATCAATATTGTTAGCTCCATATATATGAATCCAAACGAAATTCAGATGTGCAACTAGAATAAACATCTCAAGTAATCCACACCATAGGTGTTTGTGTAGCCTTTAGCAATAAGTCAAGCTTTAAGGCATTCAATCGTTCCATCAGGTTGATACTATACAGTAAAGACACAACAAAAATCCACATGAACACAATTAGTAGGAGGATCTACCCAATGCCATGTATGCTGTGCAAACAAGGAAACTATTTCTGCTTCCAAAGCTGGACGCTAGCTAGAGCGAGATAAGGAACTAGATGCAGTCTTTGTAATGACAATAGTATATTATTTTGAAGTGGAAAATGAAGAGTTGTGCTTATCTGGAAAATTTAGAATTGGCATGAGAGCGCTTGCAATTTCAATTAGCAATAGACTTATCTAAGTAAAAAAATCACTAGGCGGACAATCTACCTAATGTTTGTTGATTGAATCTTCATGTGGATGAGATGAGGTGGGGGTGTTGTAGTTTGTTGACGTCTCCGACGGTCATATACTTGTAGAGGCTTGCTTTGGACAGGTGCATGTTCCACTGCACAAACACGGGCATGGAAAAAATAGATGGTGGGGCCAGGATGTTAGGGGTCAAAAACTCCCTAATGCTAGAATAATACAGAGTGGCTTTGGAGGAGACCACATCAAGATTGATATCCCACTTGCGTCCAACTGGATCAAAACAATGATAATCCCTCTGCGTACATGAACAACAAAAAAAGTGCATTTAGTGGAACAAGTAGAAAAGTTGTCTTTGTTGGGGGTGAGAATTTTGGTGAAGCAGGTACAATAAATTCTTGGCTGTAAGGGGAAGGGGTCAGATTTAGGATCTAGAATGGAGAACAAAACTTTTTTATTAGTTATTGAGGGCATATGGTTGATTTCTCAAGCGATCAAACATTGAGGCATTGCTACAAATATTAGAAGAAGCGACATAGTCAATTATCAAATGATCATTACCAAAAGTAGGTGGCATGGTGTGGAGGTTAACACTGTTCTCTGTGAAGGGGGCTCAAAGGCTGCGATTGATTGAGAACCACGACCAATCATTCAAGCGGGAGATTGCTGGGTTCAGGTGAGGTGTAGAAGAGCTAGAGCCATCTTTAGTATTACATAGTTTGCCCAAGTCAGAGTGCCATGTTTAGCCCAACTATCCTCAATGTATTTGTTACAACCACAAAAATTGTAGTCTAGTGGTCCAAAGTATTGTCCCCATCCACGTCCAGTTCCGCGTGAAAAGCAATCACGACCGCGACTAGATCCAACAAGAATGGTAGTAGTGTATGAGGGAGAGACATGAACAAGCTCCTTGGATATCCAACAAGAATGGTAGTAGCGTATGAGGGAGAGACATGAACAAGCTCCTTGGATCAGAGTCGTTAAAAGCGCTTCAAGACTTCATCAACATCAAGAAGGGGATCACTCATGAGAATCTGATTGACCAATCCAGACATAATTAGGGGTGGTACATTTCAAGATTGTTATTGAGGACTTTGAAGTAAGCATATTGATTTTCAATGTCGGCGCCGAGAATGATCTTTAGTTTAGTCAACTTGTGATATCATACACTCTTTTCAAATTCTATGTGTGGGCATAACACAAGCAAGTAATCCCAAATTGCCTTGGCAGACGTAAGTCGAAGGAAAGAGTCCTTGATGTGTGGTTCGATAATTTTAATGATCCAACTCATGGTCACGGGTTAACTTTTTACTAGTCTTGGCTTTGGTGTCGGTATTCGTAGTCGGGGCAAAGGCGTCAAATTTGTTGGATTTGTTGCTTTGTCTTGTGTAGTGAAATAGAACTCGAGTTAGCGATGCCATGCAAAATTTTTCTTGCCATCCAGTTTGACAAGCGACTTGATGATGAGAAGGGTCCACAGAAGATGTCATAGTAGAGAGGAAGTAGAAGAGAAGAATGCCAAAGAAGCAGAATGATAGCAACCTACACTCAAGGAAGGTACATGATGTGTTAGTAGGTCACATGATGGGTAAGGGAACTACAAGCTGTAGAGAAAAAGAACACATGATGAGGAACAGTCCATGCCAACAAGGGACACAAGCTTTCTTAGTAAGGCGACAACAACAATAAGCGGTAGGCTACACGTCATAGAGCATGCTGGATGATTGGGGCACACAATATGCTGAAACCGGAGCACAAAAACATAACTGTGATGACACAAAGTGTGGGTTGGGGGACACACCAAGTAGGGACATATTCATAGCAGCTGAATTGCAATCACACTTCATGTAATCGGGTGACACACTATGTAATAATAGAAGTGTAAGTACTAAAGAGATATGTTATTTCTGTGTTATTTTTGTGTTTTACTCTACTTGGGTTTTATCCATGGTTTAAAATTTCGATTTCGACGCCGTTTCCGATGGCTCAGAAACAGAAATTTACAGAAATTTCGATGGAAATCTCGACACTTACGGGAATTTCGACACAAGATTTCGACGACCAAACAATGTTCAAAATTTCGACGAAATTGTCAAAATTTCAACCGAAATTTCTGTTTCCGTGGCAATCGGACATTGAATGACTAACGAAACTCTCGAATATGGTAGATCATCGACTTTTTTTCTACGTTTTCATATACTATGTACTACTTAGAGCATTTTTTTTGCACAATTTTGTGTTATTAAGTCTATATATTGTGCTTGCAAACTATAATGACTTAATTCATTGATTTTACCATTGAAAATTAACAGAAAAAATCCCCATTGAAATGCCCATCGAAACAGTTCAGGGTCATTCACTAAAAAATGATGAGACCCCACCCCCCACATATCCAATATGAAATATTATTACATATTTGAGTAGATCTACACTAGTAGATCATTTTGGTATAATTTCATAAATTAATTTGTTTATTTTGCCGTTGAAACGCCAGGGACACATTTATCGAAATTTTTGTCGAAATTTGTCGAAATTTCTGTTTCTGTGGCCACCGAAACGGCATCAAAATCGGAAATTTTCTTCCTTGCGACCAAATAAAGGAATTAAGTCATGAAATTTTACCAAGATGGTCTACATCCATAAATACACCTATCTATGCAATAAAATCATATATTGATCTTGGTATGTGTGTGGGGGGGTCCTTTACGTGTGAGTGAAAAGAAGCTGAACTGTTTTGAACTTTCGATGAAAGTTTCCATGCAAATTTCCGTGCCATAAGGAATTATCTCATTCTCATAAATAAATTCAACAACAATCTATTACAGCTTAGATCGTTGAATATCATTCAATCTATTGTAAATTTGTAATACACAAGAAAGTATTAAATAACCTAATTGAAACTAGAGTGGTGTGGCGGTTGATCAAGCCCATGACCCCCACCTGGTGGTTGTTGTCCACAGCCTTATTTATATTGTTGACATATTGATTCCAACTCATGGTATCTTTGTAACATGTATTACATGTTTGTACATGCTCTTTGTATCCTTCATCTCCCACAAGTTGCATCATCTCATATGTCTGAAAATACTCCTTCAACACTTTTAATTGGTCATCCTTATTAAGTGGTATATGTCCTATATAAATGCTTTGACCTGGAGGGGCCTGTACCGTATCTCTAATGCAATGCCATGTTTTACCCCCATCTTTTGTGACCATATGATCTCTATATGCAGCACTAGTTACCCCTTGTGGGTGGAACTCATAATTAGTGGATTTACATAGTCATAAAATTTCCATTATTTAAAAAAGCTCATTTTGAAAACATTTTATCCATTATCTTGACAAATAGGATATATATCAAGTTGGATTTGTAAATTAATTGCATTTATATGTAATTTATAGCATAATTTCTTAAATCCTCAAGTTTAAGTTGTAGTCTATAACTTGCAACTTGCAATTTGCAATTTCGGAGTAATCTTTTGATCAAGATGGGGTAGAAGTGGAAGAAATAGATGTAGGTGGGAAGGAGAGAGATAAACTTTCCTTAGATCCAAAGAACAAGCCTTCAAGAGCAAGAGAGTCCAAAAAATTACCAAAGAAGTAACCCTCCAAGTACAGTTTGCTTTGGGCCGTTGATTTTTGAAATTTAGGTTGTGTTTCACGAAATACATGCCCAAACTGGCCCTTTTTCAACGAAATTTTTGTATTTTGTCGAAATTTCAAAATTTACGTATTATTTTTTGGACAGTTGCATTTCTGTGTACGATACCCATCGATTTTGAGCAAAATTTCGAGATTACCGAAATTTTGAAACATGGTTTTATCCCATATTGCTCTGTTTTACTTGTTTTATTCTCTTGTCCTATAAAAGAGAATGTATTGTAAACTCTTTGACTCACAGAATACAATTCTTCTCATTATTCTATATGGTATTAAGAGCGGTTCAGTTCCCCTGCAAGTTCCCACCCTAATGTCCCCATGCCCTAGCCCCCCCCCCCCAACCCTAACCCCTCCCTCTCTACCCGCCGTCGCCCCCTGCCCTTTCTTCCCTCCCAGCCCAACCACTCCACCTCTCCTCCTTCACCGCCTAGCCACCCCGCTCCTCTCTCCCTCCACCACCCCAACAACCCCCCCGCCGCTGCTACAGCTCCAAGCAGCTTTGCTGCTGTCGCCAAACCACCACCTCCCCACTACCTTTCCACCTCCTTTCTCCCATTCACTGACCCACCTACCTACCCTCCCACCATCCCTAACGTCTACCATCTCCCTTGCTAGATCTCCTCCTCCGCTTCTCCTTATGTGTCCGGGCAGTTTTTTCAACATAGCATGTTGAGAGTCTACAAGATCTTCAGTTGTTGCTGCCTATGCCTCATGGTGGAGTATTGAATCTCTCGATGACGACTTAGGCTATTCTACCATCTTCTCTGCCCCATAGTGGTCTCTATGATCTGATGCGTCAGATCCACTACTGCAAATTGCTCCCCCATAGCGGGTTTCTTTGGATCTGTTGATCCTGACTTTTTTGATTTCTGCTTTTGCGTTCTGCTAGCTTATGCTCTTCTACTGTTCCAACCCTATTCGCCATGGCATCTACTGAGCCTCCACGTTCTCTGTGTGTCACCACAGTGAAACTTGATGGCTCTAATTATCACCTCTGGTAGGCTTCCTTCATCATGTATGTCAAAGTGCAAGGCCTCTATTCTCATATCACCACCGACCCTCTACCCGCACCATATGCCACGTCAGATGAAAAATCCAAGCAAGCTTATGCACAATGGAGTAAATATGGCTCGGGTGTTATCTCTTGGATAGTCAATAGCACCGAGCCACGGATCAACCAATCATTGCTCTGCCTTCATGATGCTAAGGCAATGTGGGATCAATTGTCTTGTGTCTACTCGCATCAGCAAAATCTAAAGAGAGTCTTTGAGATCAACAAACATTAGGTAGATTCAATCAAACATTATGTATTGAAAGCAAGGAATAAGGTATCCGATTTCGATACCGTTTCGACAGCATGGAAACCAAAATTTATGGAAATTTCGACAAAAAATTCGAAAAATGCAACTGTGCCTGTTTCGACGCCAAAATGAACGAATTAATTTATTAAATTTTACAGGTGTGATCTCTACACCTAAATGCATCGTTTTATGCAATAAAATTTTATGTGGGGGTAGGTTAGGGAGGGGTCCTTCATGTGGGAGGTAAGGGAACTGTCTTGTTTATTGAGGATTTCGATGAAGGATTTCGATGACAAAATGTAGGAATTAAGTTATGTAATTTTGCAGTTATGAGCTATATACATGCATGCACTTATTTGTGCTATAACATCACATATTCGATATGTAGGGCGTCCCCCACACATTTTACTTGGGTTGATAGTTTGTTGTTGATATTGACTCGACAGTCAACCATTTCATTGGCCCTAAGAACATTAATGCAATGTTTCCAAGTAAAATAATTATTTATTGGTGTATTTGGCTTCCTAGGACCCTCATTATCTAATAAACCACCACTAGGATACATGTTGTCCGCATTGAAGAAAATAAAATATAGCATAAAGTATGCATCGTATTAGTGTTTGATAATTTGAGTAGCAAATATTAGGGAATGCAATGTAATTATGATATATTATAGGTATATGCTATGCATGAGTAATAAATGGTGAAATAACCCCAATCCCCCTTTAGTCCTATTCAAAAAACAACAATAACATAAAGGATTGCAATTATCGAAACTTCCATCGAAATTTCCATCGAAAATTTTCAATTTGTGTACAAAAAACCTCAAAATTTTTATCGAAATTTTGATAAATGCAATCTTGTTGCCAGTTTCGATTGAAATCGGTATAGTCGCATGTTTCGGTACCAGATGCTACCGAAATCGGTATTTTGGGGCGAAATTTCGGTGATTTCGTCAAAACCTCATTCCTTGATTGAAAGTCAACTTCCCTTATAAGTTTTCTTTGATTGGTTTGGTGAAAGTCCGAAATTTGAGTTCCCTGGACTTCCAACAATATACATACACTTCTGAACACGAGTTCCTTATGAAACTGGCCTGAAAACGACTTCCGTTCCCAGTCGTGTCTCGCCCTCTCTGTTTTTCCTCTCATCGAGTCGCGACTCCATCAGGAAAATGACCTCGGCGTTCTTGCTGATACCTACTACCTACAGACCGGAGGGACCAGTTGTTTTGCTAGCAGCAGACAAAAGTTTCTGCACTGGTGGGGGATTTCTCCAGCCACTGCATCAGTCCAGCAATCCACCGGTGAAGGTGGGGAACTTCAATGTGTCAATCTCCGTTTGTTTCAAGCCGGCATGAAATTTCCAATGGAACCTTCTAATTGAGAGACGAATAATCAAATCCACAGATACACACAGCGACGACGCTGCCAACTCCTCAAGTTACATAAAGTCTTCCCTCAATCTATGCCCTAATCTCCAATCTTTGTTCTATTTTCAAAAAAACACAAGTTATAATACAAACCAATTACTATGAACTCGTTTTCCAGGAATTTGAGTTCAGGTTTAAGAAAATGAGTTCCACGAAAATTACAGTTACACCAAATCAATCATACCCTTATGGTTGCTGATGGATCTCAGCCTACTGTTCATGGTTGGTTCTAAATGCATTTTTGACATTGTTCACGCGGATATATGGGGCCCATGTTTATTTGCTAGTCATTCTGGAGTAAAATATTTTATGACATTCATTGACGACTATTCATGTGCTACTTGGTCAATTTTATTGAAAGATCACAACACTATTTTGGACACCATCACACATTTTTTTTATCTGAAATTCAAACTCAATTCAGCAAACCCATTAAAGCTTTTTGCACCGATAATGCCCTTAAATTTATGCAAAAATCGGTTACCTATTTTTGTTCATCCCGAGGGACTATCCATCAAACTTCCTACTCCTACACTTCCCAGCAAAATGGAGTTGCCGAACGGAAAAATCGTCATCTCTTAGAGGTTGCTCGCACTATTCTCCTTCATTACCAGGTTCCTCAACCTTTCTGGCCTGAGTCAATTTCTACGGCTTGCTTTCTTATCAATCGCATGCCATCCTCTGGTTTACAAAATAAGATTCCTTATAACATCCTCTTTCCTGATGAGCAACTCTTTTTTGTCCCGTCTAGTATCTTTGGGTGCACCTGTTTTGTCAAAAGCTTTCGCCTCGGGATAACAAAACTTGACCCTCGCTCCAACAAATGTAACTTTTTGGGATATTCTCGAACCCAGAAAGGGTATCGCTGTTATGATCCTATTATGCACCAATGGTACGTGAGTGCTGATGTAGTTTTCTTTGAGCATCTGTCCTTCTACTCTGATAAAGGAGCATCCTTATCTACTGACATTTTGGCACCTACTACGTTGCCTGGCATTCATATTGATCCGCCTTATGAGCCGACACCTGAAGAATGATTGCTGCAAGTATACAAAAGAAGACCCAAGAAGATTAATCCTTCCATGGCCCCTCCACCACCAATTCCTCCTTCAGCGAATGATCGTCCCACAACTGAGGTAAATTTTGACTTACATCTTCCTATTAGTCTTCGGAAAGGTGTCCGTTCCTGTACTAAACATCCAATTAGTCATTTCTGTTCCTCCTCTAATCAGGGTGCTAGTTTTGTGTGTTTTACTGTTGCTATCTTTGCTATGATAATTCCAAAAACTGCCAAAGAGGCTCTTCTTATTCCTGTGTGGCGACAAGCTATGGAAACTGAAATGCAGGCTCTATCTGATCACAAGACTTGGGATCTTGTAGATCGCCCTTCTACCTGTCCTACGGTTGGTTGCCGCTGGATCTTCACTATCAAATATCAACCAGACGACACTATTGAACGTCTGAAAGCACGCCTAGTTGCAAAAGACTATACACAGGCTTACGACATTGACTACTTTGAGACCTCTCCAATCGTGAGGCTCAATTCTGTTCGTGTTCTCATTAATGCTGCTGTAAACAAAGATTGGCTACTATTTCAACTGGATGTCAAGAATGCGTTTCTTTATGGAGACTTACAAGAAGAAGTTTACATGGAGCAACCACGGCGCTTTGTTGCTCAGGGGGAGTCTTTTTTGCAGGTTTGCAAACTAAGGAAAGCAGTCTATGGTCTTAGACAGAGCCCTAACGCCTGGATTGACAAGCTGAGTCAGATTCTTATAGAATTTGGCTTTCGTCGTTCTCATTCAGATCACTCTGTATTTATCTGAAACTACAGCTGGCTTAGTCATTCTTATTGTCTATGTTGACGACATTATACTATCTAGCAGTGACACTTGGGCATCCAGGCCACTAAAGCTTATTTAGAAAAGCAGTTTGTCACCAAGGATCTCAGCAAGCTGCGATAGTTTTTGGGTATTGAAGTATCCAGATCATCTCCAGGGTTATGTCTCTCTCAACGAAAATATGTTCTGGATCTTTTGTAAGAAACATGTATGCTTGGCTGCAAACCAACCAACACTCCTCTCCTCTAGACCCAAACACTGACTGGGATGATGACACTTCCCCACCTTATGCTGATCATGACCAATTCAGGTGATTGGTTGGTAAGCTCATATACCTTACTATCACGAGAGCTGATCTGAGTGATGCTGTAGGATTTGTAAGTAGATACCTAGATAAACCTAGATAGTGTCACTGGGACGCTGTCTGTCACATTTTGCGATACCTCAAAAGCTCTCCAGGGAAAGGTCTTATTATACAAGAAGAATGATCATTGCAGTCTTTCTGGTTTCTCTGCATCTGATTATGCAGGAAGTAAGTGTGATCGGAAATCCACTTCTGGATATTGCACCTTTGTTGGTGGCAACCTAGTTACCTGGCATAGCAAAAAGCAAACCGTGGTAGCTAGATCAAGTGCGGAAGCAGAATATCGAGCCAAGGCTCGCACTGCCTATGAACTTCTTTGGGTGCAAAGTCTTCTTAAAGAATTTGATATCACTGATTCTAGACCTATTCCAATGTTCTGTGATAATAAGGCATCTATATTTACTGCGAGCAACCTGACCTTTTATGAACAAACAAAGCATATAGAAGTTGACTGTCACTTTGTTCGTGAGTCTGTTCTTTCTGGCCGCATCTGTACTCCTTACCTCAGCACTGAAAATCAAGTGGCAGACATCTTCACCAAACTTTTACCTAAAGCTCGCTTCAAGACTCTAGTAGACAAGTTGGGCATGTTCAACATCTACTCTCCAGCTTGAGGGGATGTAAAGAGATATAAAGAGATATGTTGTTTCTATGTTTTACTCTACTTGTGTTTTATCCGATATTGCTTAGTTTTACTTGTTTTATTCTCTTGTTTTATAAAAGAGAATGCATCGTAAACTCTTTGACTCACGGAATACAATTCTTCACATTATTCTATAAGTACAATACATGCTATGAGATAGTCTCACACGCCGTGTGGTCGGCACACAAGTAACAGTGATTAGTAGAAAAGCAGGGGGGATCTTAAAATGCTGGAAAAGATCCACTATGACTCCTTTAGACAACCGATGACTAGAAACAAGATTTCCTAAGCTTGGTGGCCATTAGAAACCAAGAGGATAGAGCCTTACGACTTCCCAGACATAACCCTAGGATATGCGGCTATTTTTGGCTTAAGGGCATTCACATACAACTATTTTGATAAGTGCAATATTTCCTAAATTGTCTGGGTGAACCGGGTCTCCTCTGATGCCTCTGAAGATTCGTCTGCTATTGCCTCTAGTTCAACTCAGCCCACAATTGAGTGGATTCGCTCGGAGTTTGAAAAACTTCTCCAGGCTTGTCTATCCTCGCAAACATCGACTCTGGACGGAGGTTCTTATGCTTACCTGCTTCTCCTGCTACTTACGGTAAAAATAAACGGGTCATCGACTCAGGAGCATCATCACATATCTCTAGCTGTTCTGCACTTTTGACTTAGCTAAAATGACTCGGGTCCCTACTGTGACCGTGGCTGATGGGACTCGGTCTTCAATTCATGGAATTGGAACTATATCTCTATCTAAAAGTCTGCCATTAAAATATGTCATATATGTTCCAAGAGTTCTACCTTATCCATACTTGTCAAGGCGCACACCTAGGCGCACCTAGGCGGCCGCCTAGGCGTCAAGGCGCCCCAGGGCTGCGCCTAGGCGAGGACGCCTTGCTTATAATGCTACAGTAACCTAATTTTGTGGGTTTGGTTGTATATTCACTTATTTTAATGTTTGATATGGCTACACCAATGCTCAAAATTAATAGTGTTGCTTATTTTATGTGCCAAATATCACTTTTTAATTGGATCTAATACTCTTTTTTCGGTTTGACTGGATCTAATACTCTTTTTTTGTTTGACTGGATCTAATACTCTTAGTACACATTTGATTTTTCTTAGTTTGCACCTTCAATTCAGATTGTACTAAGTAGCTATGCTATGAAGGATAGTGATTACATTGCTTAATATTTGTAGCTATGTATGACAATAGATATATATTTATATGTTGATCACTCTTACATTCTTTACAATAATTCTTTTTGTGTCCTTGACATTATTGTCAAATGATAATATATTAGAAATGTAATTGGTTATTTTTTCATACAATAAAATATATATATATGGAGAGATCGACTATAAATACGTAGATAACTACATATATAACTACACAATGTGTGTATATGAGTGGGGAAAAACCATGACACATGTATATATACATAAAATATATACATAAATTATTATTTTTAAAGGTCGCTTAGGCGACGCGTAGGCGCGCCTAGGCGCAAAGCGTCCGGCCCCAACGCCGTGTCGCCTTGCCGCCTTAACAAGTATGACCTTATCTGTAATATGTGAGTAGAACGGTTAAGAGCCTTCAATGCTCAATCACTTTTAATCTCGAGGGTTGTGTGCAGTGTTTCAAAAAAAGGCCGCACATGCCGCATAAACAACCCACATATACTTAACCGCTTATAAGACCGATTAGTCGATCATTTTTAGATGGACATTTGTTATCTTGACCCAAATTATTATATTTTTATTGATAACATTCTCTTGACGTACTATTTTGTTGAGTGTTTTGTACACGAGTCACATGTTTATTTAATGTTTGTTGTTTAGGACCTCTAGGACATGTAGGCATCTTTTGTATGATTTGGCTAGTCTTCATTGCTATGTACTTGTGTTAAACCATTTTGTGCATGCTTCATTGGAGTATATGCATAAATGATTCTAGAATGCATTCTAAATAGTGCTTTAATTTTCATAAAACTTTATATTTTAATTCATCTCAAATTTTAGGGCCAAATATGTAATTGTACAAATTCAATATGTAATTATGTGATTAATTTATATATAATAATTACATTATTATAAAAGTCCACAACTGCATATACTTCCACATATACTCCAACATACCACATATACTCTTCAAGGTGACCTCTCCGAACGGATAACACATACCACTTTATAAAACACTGTTTGTGTGTTTCAGGATCTCCACACGAAGACGAGGATCGATTTCGGCCATGAGGGACCTAACAGACTGTACTACTTGGATGTGCCACAATCTGCTACCGCTTTGCTATCAGCTTCTGTGAGCACTACCGTCTGGGACATCATTTTGCTTCAAAATTGAGATGTCTTTTCCCTGAAATTTTTGATAAAACATTGTTTGTGTGAATCTTGCCAATTCGGCAAACAGACTTGAGCTATATTTTATAAAAAAAGAAATTAGTTATAAATCTGTTTGATCTTTTTCATGCTGATATTTGTAGACCTTATTCTGTTACTAGTCTGTCTGGATTTTGCTACTTTATGACTTTTATTGATGACTATTCTAGGGCAAATGACCTTGATTACCCTTGGTTATGACCATAGAGAGAAACCAAGTTTGTTAACTTTTTTAGAAAATAATTAGAGTCAAAATGATTTCTTTGGTGATTTAGCTAACATGCCCTTTTTATGTCAAAAACTTAGTTCGACGAAAGATGTCATTTGAACTCTTAGTTCAGTTTAGAGATTCAAAGAGTTTGTTGACACTTGAGGATCATTCTCGGTCGATCTCTTAGTTTGACTAAGCACCAAGTTTGGCTGATGGGTAGTCAAAGATTGTTTCAATCATATAAATAGCCTATGTGCAAGTTGGACCCTTGATGATATCACATACCTTCGGTCAATGACAGTTCGACCGAAGTGTATCTCGATCAAAGTACAAGTTCGAACGAGAATGATTGTTGATTTCACAACTAGTTGTAAGAAGGTGAGTTTAATCTCTTCCAACACTCATGTGATGGCTAGACGCTCCTTTAAGACACCTAAGGTTAACCCTAACATATCCCTATAAATAGGAAGTTAGGAGCCCTCTAGGGCCTTCTGATCACACGACCCATATAATGTCATTGAGAGTTGTCTTATCTGTGAAAAGGGATGATTTAATCCGATTTTGATGCAGTTTCGACGGTGTAGAAATGAAAATTTATGCAAATTTAAACAGAATTTTCGATAAATGCAACTGTGCCCATTTTGATACCAAAATGAACTAATTAAGCATTTAACCCATGAAATTTTGCAGGCATGACGTTTACGCCTAAATTCATCATTTTATGCAATAAAATTTTATATAAGGGTAGGTTGGGGGGGGGTCCTTCATGTGGGAGGTAAAACTTTCCTATTTCCTGGAGATTTTGATGAAGGGTTCCGATGACAAAATGTAGGAATTATGTTATGTAATTTTGCATGTATGAACTATATACATGCATGTACTTATTTGGTGCTATAATATCAAATATTGGATATGTAGAGCATCCCAACACATTTTACTTCGGTTGAAAGTTTGTTGTTAATATTGACTCAATATTAAATCATTTCATTGCCCAAGATCACTGGATCAATGTGTAAAAGAGTCAATAATTTCAGGAAGCGTTGGGTTGCACAATGTGTGCACCCTTGTATATATGATAATGGAACAATTACAGTGAGGTCCACATAATGTAGAAATAACAAAACTAATAACAGAAGATATAAAACAAGATATATATATTAACACTCCCCCTCAAGTTGGAGCATAGATGTCAATCATGCCCAACTTGTCCATAAGAGTGCAAAATTGCTTCTTTGCCAGCATCTTGGTGAAGATATCAACAACTTGGTATTCAGAACGCGTGAAAGGAGTGCAGATCTTGCCGATAAGAATAGATTCCCGAATAAAATGGCAGTCAACCTCAATATGTTTGGTGCACTCATGATAAACAGGATCGTTGGCAATGAAGATAACAACTTTATTATCACAATGCATGGGTATAGCAGAAGAAGATTCAGTCCCGAACTCTTTTAAGAGAGAACACACCCACAGAAGCTCACAGGCAGTATGGGCCATGGCACTGTATTCAGCTTCAACACTAGATTTGGCAACCACATTTTGCTTCTTGCTCCTCCAGGTGACAAGATTGCCTCCAACATAAGTACAGTACCCAGAAGTAGATTTCCTGTCAGCTTTGCTTCCTGCATAGTCAGAGTCAGAGTACCCTTCAAGAGAACAGTGTCCATTTTTCTTGTAATGAAGTCCCTTGCCAGGAGACTTCTTCAAATATCTCAGAATGTGACAAAGTGCACCCCAGTGACACTATCTGAGTTTATCAAGGTACCTGCTAAGAAGGCCCACTGCAGTAGAAATATCGGCTTTAGTCACAGTCAAATAAATCAGCTTACCAATTAGCCTCATGTACTTTTTATTATCAGAGAAAAATGGAGAAGACTCATCATCCCAATTGACATTAGGATCTAGAGGGGTGTCAGGCGGTCTAGCTCCAAGCATACCTGTTTCCTGTAGAATATCTAAGACATACTTCCTCTGAGACAGTACAAGAGCATTAGAGTTTCTAGATACCTCTATGCCCAGAAAATACCGAAGCTTGCCCAAATCTTTGGTAGCAAAATGTGAAAAACCACTATAGGGGGGGGTGAATAGGGTTTTTATGAAGATTTTAAAAATAATAATTCAAACAATCAACCACAAAGATGTTGAAGAAGGAGACACATGGTTTAGAGTGGTTCCACCCTTAGCAAATACTAAGGGAGTCAGTCCACTACCCAATTGTTTCCAATAGGGATTTTAAAATCACCTGTATTTTATTACCTCGCAAGGATGTTACATAAAATACAACTACCATCCCAAACCCTTTGGACAACCTTCACCCCGAAGTCGTCTCACCAACTTTGAAGCAACCTTCACTCGAAGTAACTTCAAACTCCCCCTTGAAGTAGCCTTCCTCCTTGAAGTAGCTTCCCATTGAGACCTTCTAGAAGTAGTCCAAAGTCCACCTTCTCCTCCGAGAAGACCCTTCTCCACCTGAGAAGATAGCACCCTCTCCAATCCGCAGTCTCCAACCCTAGGAGTAGCAAGGAGAGTACAAGTAATAAAAAGGAACAAGAAGGGAAAATGGAAATTACAATTACCGTTGTAGTACAAGGCTTGATTTCCTATATCAAGCGTTTTGATCTCCTAACCAATGTGTGTGCAAGTGTAAGTATGGTGGAAAGGAGATTCTAGCCTATAGGACACGAGCTTGTAGCAATGGGAAAGATTAGCAAGTGTAGAAGTTGCTCAATTGCTCACAAGAAAGGATTGCTAATTGCAAGTATGTATGCTCAAGTATTGCACAAGTGTTGCACAAGTGCGTTTTGGGTGTCCTAAGGCATGCCCTATTTATAGGAATGGCCTATGAATGCTTAAGTACGTTCTAGACACTTTCTAGGGGGTTCTAAGTGCTCAACTAGCCGTTAGGTATCCATTAATTGCTTTAGCAACGACTAGTTTATTAATTCTGAAAAGTGCAGACAAAGTTCTTCTCGGTCGAGATGTTTGTCGACCGAGAGTCAGTCGGTCGAGGACTTCATCGACCGAGGGACGGTCTGGAGCAAGTGTATATAACGTTCGATTCCAACTCCCAACCACCTTGTCTGCTAGGTCTAACGGCTGTAGAACCTTTTAGAAGGATTAACCCGGGAGACTCTCGGTCGAGAAGATGTTCGACCGAGTGTGTCTCGGTCGACAAATAGTTCGATCGAGAATGTCTCTGTTTTGGTGGTTCTAGATGAATACTAAGTGTGTGTATGAGTGTGCAGTTGTGACACTATTATAGGGAATGACCTATCTAAGTGTTGTGAGTGGCTAGGGAAGATCTAAAGGCTTGATTTACATGATATCTAAGTACTTGTACATTATATACTTGTACACATTTTTACATTTGATTACAATCATGAAATTAAAGCATTTTGAGCATATAGATCTTTCAAAGCTTTGTCATCCACCTTATTCCTGAAATACTCAAGTAACACGTTAGATCCACAAGAATGAAATGTTTGTCATCATCAAAATAAAGGGATTATAATAATGTCCAATTTAGCCAACAATCTTCCCCTTTTTGAAGATGACAAACATTTCCAAAATATAAAATAAGGAAATATACCTGAAGTTTACCTTTTGTAGCCATTCTCTTATTTGCAAGTGTGTGCTGGCCGAGAGATAAACTAAACTCATTTTATATTATTTCTCCCCCTTTGTCATTTCAAAAAGATAACCAAGCTAAACATTAATTATGACTTTTATTTCTCCCCCTTAATTTGATAATTTGATACTCAAAGCAAACCACTTATGTCAAATTTAGCCAATTTATTTCTCAATCATTTGCAAAGGATGTTAAGCCTTGCAATGAGATCCTTTTAGATTCATGGCATATGTGTTTTGATTTCTCATCCATTTTACAAGGGATGTTAAGCCCTGAAAATGACATGAGAATCCTTTAAGCTCATGAGTATATTTAGTAGTTTCTCAACCATTTACAAGGGATGTTAAGCCCTAAAATGATATGAGATTCTTTTAAGCTTATAGTAGAATCAATGAATGTATCTCTAACCAAATGCACGGGATGTTAAGCCCTAATTTGTTTAGAGAATTCCATTATATTCATAAATATTGTAGGCTCCAAGATTACTTTAAAGATACTAAGGTCATAACTAGTTTCAAATTTTGATGTTTACAAAATTTTGTGAACTCCTTCGTAGTCTTATAGTCAAGATAGTTTTTGTGAGCTCCCCCTTAATCTTATAATCAAGATAATTTAAGGATTCTAAGGTCACAATAAGCATTAGATCATAATAAGTTAACCTTTTATGAGAGTTATGCACTAAAATCTTGTTTTCAATATACTAAGATTGAGTGTAAGGAAATGATTTACAATTAAGAGTTTTATCAAGTTTATTTTAGGTTGACCTTGACTTCGACCTAGGCGCCCCTCGGTTGATTTTATATTTTGACCGAGAGGCAATTTCTACAGGTTTCCAGTTTAAGTATTTACAATGATCTACTTGATTGAATTTTTGAAACATAGCTTACAGAGTATCATACAAAGAGTATTCAAGGATGATATCATTTTCCATAAGCTAAGTACAAGATAATCATTTAACTAATATGTCAAGATGCATTTGTGCCATAGAGATTTATCTTGATGCAAATATTGTAATTTCAATGATAACATTATCTTTATGTGTAATGAGCTGAATCACTATGATCATTTTGAAAACAATATCCATTCATGATTTTTATACATATAGATCAAAGATTATTTTAAGCAATTAAAAAAAAAAGTAGAAGATGAAAGACAATGATCATGGTGAAACAGTAAAGACATATCCATAATTACAATGATCATGATCATTTAAAGGTATATTTCAATACACATGATTTCTATATAGATAAACCAAGGAATACTTAGGACAAACCATGTGGATTATAAAACAGTAAATTCCTTGATTAAATCAACATGGTTCATAATTTTCAGTTTTAAGCCAAACCATGTAGGAGATTATAACAATGAACTTGCAATCTATGCTATATCTGTATTGATTCATTTTGCAAGAAGACATGTCCAATTTTAGTTTGCAAAAATTATACAGGTTTTAATCAACATGTTTTGTAACAAGTTTAATAAGAATGTTATAATCAAAGTATATTTAATAAGTCATGATGCAAGCTTATCAATATGTTTAAAGAATTGTCTCCAAGATTCATTCTTGATTTGCAGATTAAATCAATCATTAATAGCCAATTGATAGCAACCTGGATCAATTAAACAAGTTCAGCGGAACTTGATTCGGTCAAACTTTTCTTCGATCGAATTTATCTCGGTCGAAGATTTTCTCGACCGAGTATTCTACTGTTTGTACAAGTTTTATCAGGTTTTTGCAAGCTTAAAACAGTAACCTGTTCGGTCGACTACTTTCTCGACCGACAGTGTCTTGGTCGAATATTTGCTCGACCGAGTATGTTTCTGTATTGTTTTTCTATAATTATTTGCAAGCAAAAGGTAATACAATTTTGTAAGAATATAAAAATTAAAGCTCAGTTTTGTTGAGATAAGACATTTGAATATCAAAGAAACGTTTTAGGTCAAATCTCAACTAATCAAATTCAAATCTCTAAGTTTTAGGAACCCAAACTAGACCATCATCCCTTTTCTTGTATGGACATGAAAAAGAGTAGTGTCCAAGACGCAAGCAATAGTGACAACAAATAAAGTCAATCTCATTTCTCTTTCTAGGAGTTGAGTTGTTCTTGGGTACATACATAATCTTGGCCTTGGGTGCTTGTGTTCTTCTAGGTTTAGGTTGATATGATTTCCCTTTTGAAACATATCCTAAACCTCTCCTTCCATTATAACTAGAAGAATTTTTCAGAATTTTGTCAAGAACATCATTGTTTCTCAAGCTATTAATTTCTCTTTGTAACTTGGTAATCTCATCCATTTTCTTTTTGATATCTAACTTTGCTTGATCTAGATTAGATGATAGAGCATCTCTTTCCTTAACAATAACATCATAATCTAGATGATTACATAGGATAGGTTGAGTCTGAAAATTATGCAGTTTTGGAAGCAAATCAACTTTTTCTTGAGAAAGAAGATCATGATTTGTTTCTAAAGTAAGCAACTTCATATTGTAATCATTTAAAGATGATTTTAAGGTAAGATTTTCAGAAACAATACTGTCCTTTTCAAAAGAAAGATTATTTAATTTAGCATACAAATCCTCATTAGTTTTAGTAGCTTTCTTTAGTTTCTTTTTGCAATCAATATATTTCTCATGTGTATGTGTATCTTGAAGACTAGCAATTAGATCTTTTGGAAAATAAAAAAGGCTTACCTCTTCTTCTTCTTCATTGGTTGTAGCAATAAGACATTCTACTTTTTCTCCATCTTCTCCATCTTCACTATCATCACTTGAATCATCCCATGCAGCTTTATATGCTCTTTCTTTCTTCTTGTGAGATGATTTCTTCCCCTTCTTAAGTTTTGGACAATCACCTTTCAAGTGTCCCTTTTTGCCACATTCAAAGCACCTGGAGGAGGAAACACTAGAAATTTTGTTAGTCTTAAAACTTCTATATTGCTTACCATTTACAAGAAGTGTTTCTTCTTCACTTGTGTCATGACTATTCTTGGTTGATGCTTTGAATGCAATGTCCTTTCTTTTCTCCTTTTTGTGTTTAGCCGCCAATCTTTCTTATTCTTCAAGGGTAGCTTCATGAGCCTCCAAGTTGCCAAGGAGTTGTTCCATCCTTAGTCGAGTAAGATCATTGGCTTCTTTAATTGCAGTTACTTTTGGTTTGTACTTTGGAGGCAAACACCTAAGGATTTTAGACACTTGATCCTCTTCACTAATTGCTTTACCTAAAGCATTCAAACCATTAATAATAGAAGAAAATTTTGCATACATTTCACTAATAGACTCATTTAGTTCCATACAAAACTGTTCAAACTTTTGTTTAAGCATGTCAATTTTGGAATTTTTAACTTGAACAGTTCCTTCATAGGTAATAGAGAGTCTATGCCATATCTCATATGCAGTTTCACAATTTAAAATTCTATTGAACTCACCTACGGAAAATGAACAATAAAGAATACTTACAGCTTTTGCATTTAATTGAGCTGATTTAACCGTGTTTGCATCCCATGTAGCATAGTCGGTTTGAGGAAGATCATATGCATTTGAGACCATTCTCCAAAGATCCCAGCTAATTCCTTGAAAGTAGAATTGCATCCTCCTCTTCCAATAGGTGTAGTTAGTGCCATCAAATGGTGGAGGCCGAGCTACGAGTGTTCCTTCCAAGTTGAGGTTGTTGAGTACCCCATCACCCATTTTCTTCAAGACTTTGTTAAAGTTCCTTGAAGCCTGCTCTGATACCAAATGAAAAATCACTAGAGGGGGGGGGTGAATAGGGTTTTTATGAAGATTTTAAAAATAATAATTCAAACAATCAACCACAAAGATGTTGAAGAAGGAGACACATGGTTTAGAGTGGTTCCACCCTTAGCAAATACTAAGGGAGTCAGTCCACTACCCAATTGTTTCCAATTGGGATTTTGAAAGCACCTGTATTTTATTACATTGCAAGGATGTTACATAAAATACAACTACCTTCCCAAACCCTTTGGACAACCTTCACTCCGAAGTCGTCTCACCAATTTTGAAGCAGCCTTCACTCGAAGCGACTTCAAACTCCCCCTTGAAGTAGCCTTCCTCCTTGAAGTAGCTTCTCGTTGAGACCTTCTAGAAGTAGTCCAAAGTCCACCTTCTCCTCCGAGAAGACCCTTCTCCACATGAGAAGATAGCACCCTCTCCAATCCACAACCTCCAACCCTAGGAGTAGCAAGGAGAGTACAAGTAATAAAAAGGAACAAGAAGGGAAAATGGAAATTACCATTACCGTTGTAGCGCAAGGCTTGATTTCCTATATCAAGCGTTTTGATCTCCTAACCAATGTGTGTGAAAGTGTAAGTATGGTGGAAAGGAGATTCTAGCCTATAGGACACGAGCTTGTTGCAATGGGAAACATTAACAAGTGTAGAAGTTGCTCAATTGCTCACAAGAAAGGATTGCCAATTGCAAGTATGTATGCTCAAGTATTGCACAAGTGTTGCACAAGTGTGTTTTGGGTGTCCTAAGGCATGTCCTATTTATAGGAATGACCTATGAATGCTTAAGGACGTTCTAGACACTTTCTAGGGGGTTCTAAGTGCTCAACTAGCTGTTAGGTATCCACTAATTGCTTTAGCAATGGCTAGTTTATTAATTCTAAAAAGTGCAGACAGAGTTCTTCTCGGTCGAGAAGTTTGTCGACCGAGAGTCAGTCGGTCGAGGACTTCGTCGACCGAGGGACAATCTAGAGCAAGTGTATATAACGTTCGATTCCAACTCCCAACCACCTTGTCTGCTAGGTCTAACGGCTATAGAACCTTTTAGAAGGATTAACCCGGGAGACTCTCGGTCGAGAAGATGTTCGACCGAGTGTCTCGGTCGACAAATAGTTCGACCAAGAATGTCTCTGTTTTGGTGGTTCTAGATGAATACTAAGTGTGTGTATGAGTGTGCAGTTGCGACACTATTATAGGGGATGACCTATCTAAGTGTTGTGAGTGTCTAGGGAAGATCTAAACGCTTGATTTACATGATATCTAAGTACTTGTACATTATATACTTGTACAAGTTTTTACATTTGATTACAATCATGAAATTAAAGCATTTTGAGCATATAGATCTTCCAAAGCTTTGTCATCCACCTTATTCCTGAAATACTCAAGTAACACGTTAGATCCACAAGAATGAAATGTTTGTCATCATCAAAATAAAGGGATTATAATAATGTCCAATTTAGCCAACAAAATGTTTACCAAGATAGGCTTTAGTAGCCTGAATACCAAGAGAGTCACTGCCAGATATAACAATATCATCAACATAAACGATCAGAATGACAATGCCAGCAGAGGTCTTCTTAGTGAAGACAGAATGATCCACCTGAGATCTCAGAAACCCAAAATCAATCAGAATTTTACTTAATTTGTCAAACCAGGCACGGGGACTCTGCTTGAGCCCATAAATAGACTTCTTCAACCTGCACACTTTGTGTGACTCCCCCTGAGCAACAAACCCAGGAGGTTGCTCCATATAGACTTCCTCTTGTAAATCACCATACAAGAAGGCATTTTTCACATCCAACTACAATAGTGGCCAATCAAGATTAACAACAACAGAAAGAAGAATTCTGACAGAATTAAGACGGGCAACTGGAGAGAAAGTCTCAAAATAATCAATACTATAAGTTTGTGTATACCCTTTAGCAACTAAGCGTGCCATGGTCGTTCTACTGACAGCCGTCCTCCCCTGGGTGCCGGACGAGGACGTGCTACTTCTGGTAGTGGGGCCCCTTCTGCTGCTGTGCGTCCTCAGCCAGGACAACGCGTCTGCACTTTCTGTGGTCAGTCCAACCATATCGAAGAAAAATGCTGGGAGAAATATGATAAACCGGCGTGGACCATGCTCTGATACCATGTAAAAGAGTCAGTAATTTCAGGAAGCGTAGGGTTGCACAACGTGTGCACCCTTGTATATATAATAATGGAACAATTACAGAGAGGTCCACATATAATGTAGAAATAACAAAACTAATAACAGAAGATATAAAACAAGATATATGTTAAAACAATGTTTAAGCAAAATCATTATTTGTTGGTGAAGTTGCCTTCCTAGCACCCTCATTGTCTAATAAGCCACCACTAGGATACATGTCATCCACATTGAAGAAACTAAAAAAGCATGCTTTGCATAAGTATTTAATAATTTGAATAACAAATATTAGGAAATGCAATGCAATTATGATATGCTATAAGTATATGCTATGTATGAGTACTAAATGGTGAAATAACCACAATCCCCCTTCATTCCTCTTAAAAAAACATCAATAGTACCAAGGATTGCAATTATCGAAATTTCCATTGAAATTTTTGAGCTGTGCACAAAAAACCTCAAAATCCTTTGAAATTTGGCAAAATTCATTGAACTTTTGATAAATGCAATCTTGATAGCTGTTTCGACCAAAATTGACACGGTCGTATGTTTCCATACCAGATTCCATCAAAATCGAAATTTTTGGCGAAATTTCGCCAATTTCAACGAAACCTCTTTACTTGATCTGTGATACTTGTGATCAATTCCTATAAGTGTTCAAGTTTGAGTTTTCCCACTATTAGATCTTGCATATTTGTACAGAAGCTCAACATCACTGTACCTGTGCTTATATTCTATTCCTTAAAACACAAATGCATCAGAAACATCCACACAGGGAAAACTCAGTGCATGAGGGGGGACTGCAGAAAAGGATGATGATTTTGGAAGGCAATTGTAACTGGCTGATTGATGGGAGGCTCTGGACAGACACAAGCCGACCCTAAAAGATAAAAGATTGCTTTAACCTCCTTGGTGATGGGTGTTTAAATTAAGATAACTTTGAGGAAGCTTGCTACTAGACGTTTTGCTTGTGGAGTTCTCTCTACACTGCGCTCTTGGTTGTCCCTTCTAGTGGTGATGGAAGGTAAGAGTCTTAGTTTGTTTCTTCTGGGACCCGGAGAATGTGGTTTAGGGTGGAATGATCGAGACCATTACTTCTGATGGTAGTTTCCTTGTAAGAAGAGGCAAGTGGCCTGTTGGAAGAAAAAGACGGGACTCAAGAGGTAAAGAGCTGGCTATATTTGATGAAGATGTATCTCATACTCTGCTATCCACTTGGGCATTGTGCCACTATTTAAGAGACGAGGGAGTAAAGGGCATCGTTGCTACAATAGAGCAGCAGCCAGAAGAGCTGGACTCAGTTTGAAGTTTGGTAACACTCGATAGTTCGTTTCTGGTTGTTAAGGTTAAAGGGTTTACTTTCTTTCCTCTTTTTTTTGTTTTTGTTTTGGGGGGGGGATTGGTGCTGGTTAAAATGAGACTCAGTATCATGTCTTTAACTGCTTGAATTACTTATTTCACTTTGGGCGGGGTCATTGCAAGTTGACAACATCATCACTATTGAGAGTTTATTAGTTAAGGTGTTTATAGTGTATTTATTATATCGGCCTATGTGTGCTGGCCCGTTAGCCCCTGTTTGGGAACGGACTGGGATTTCGTAGTCTGGACTGGATTAGACTGGGTTAGTCAGGATTCAGTCTGATTCTGTTTGGCAACCCAGTCTGATTCTGTTTGGCAACCCAGTCTGATTCTGGTCAGCTGGTCTGATTTGAGTCTGATTGCAGTCTGGTTCTGTTTGGCTACTAGACTTTCAGTCTGATTTTGTTTGGCAACGTAGTCAGTATCTGCTGATTCTGTCCTGCTGTTGTAGAACTGTTTTAACAAGAATAAGGTATGTGTAGTTGTGCTGCCGCTTAAGCAGAAGTTGGCCGAAGTGTATTATATACTAAATAACAAATACATAATATAATTTATGTATTTAAATTAAATAGTAGCAAAGGTGAGTAGCATGTCTGTAACAGAACGTAATACCACATAAATAAAAAGATAATATTTTATTGGTTCCCGGGCAAATACATATGTAACATACAAACTGAAACGAGAGGTCTGCCCTGGACCTAGACAACGACAAAGTTACACAATCTAAGTTGGTGATCAAGCATGCAACTTCATGCCTCGTCGTACTCGTTGGCCAACTTCATGGCCTCGTCGTACTCGTCCCACGACACAGGACAGGGTTCGTCCAACACCTGATTTGTTTCCTGTTTGCTGGCGTCTTTTGGCCACTCGAACAACAACGACAGATGGTGAATAGGATGAGTAACACCCTTGGCTTGTTCGTCTCTCTCATTTGGGCCCTCATCGCGTGTAGGCTCGGAACATGGTTTCTTACAAACAAGGTTTTCTTCTACATATTTTTTAATCTTCGACGGAGACATCAATAGTTTTTCAAATTTTGTCCTTGCCTTTGACCGTGACCGCGATGATGACATCTATAGTTAATAAATCAAATTTAAGTATTAGCAAATATCAATAATAGAAAGATAACTGTGACAATATTGAATAAAAATAAATGCTCCAAACAAACTTAGCTACAAACAAGTAAGAACGTGATGTATGCATTCAATACATAACAATAAAGGTCCAAACAAACTTAGCTGCATACAAATAAATGTTGCGAGGTAAACACAAACAACTACAAAGTCGTGGAAATATATTACAGGTTAATGTGTTATTTTTGGCGTCTAACGTGGTTGTTTGATTCACTCATCAATGTTAATAAGGTATTCAACAACGCCAGGTGGGTAAATGCGACGAGTCGTCATGAAGTTGCGTTGCACGGCCAATGGCGGGGGAGACAATACATCTCCCAAAATAAAAAGATTGTCTCTTATGAACTCTCTCCTTATGTGTTGCCATCTCATCTGCAACTCAGTTAAAGATATGTAAGGCCCCCCAGTTATGTTTCGGAAGTCACGCCATGCCTCCATCCAAGCCTGTGTAGTATATACTCCATTAACACATCTCCCCAACTCATATTGGTTTCTCATCATACCTCTGAGAACCATATCAAGCTCCGTACACCACATAAAAGAAGGCGTCCTTCAAGGCCCAGCCATATTACAGATTCTGTAAGTAATATGTTTTAGACGTAAGTGTGTATCGCATAATTAAGGGAATATAAAATGCATATTCAGTGCTAACTAACATTTATCAACATAACGGTGAAAAAACATACACCCTCCATAAAACATACACCAACATTATGATAAATAACTAAAGCCTGTTGATGTCGGATGAATTCAGAAAGATTTAATGTTAAAAACATCGAATGCTGGACAATGTAAATTGACACACCAAACTAAATGTAGTTCTCTGCCATTAAACGTTATGGCGTCACCGTGGGTGAAGGAATGTCTAAAAGAAGACTACATTCTTCCTCCAGACTGGCAACGTAGCGTTCTACACCCTCATGCTCATACTTTTTTTGGGTGTATATATCATCGTAGTTGTGATGAATTTCAACAAAGTCCTTCATGTTCATTGCCTGGCCCCACACTGACTTGCACTCGACAGTTAGTAACATAATCTCAGCTTTCAAAGAATCAATTGTTGGGGGGAGATCGACTGCCCAACGGAAGTATCTGCATCGATCTTTTCCCTACAATGTATAATCAAGTTTAATGAATGACAACGAATGTGCAGCATACACAACGACAACCTATTATGTATGTATTTACTAGTGCACCTCACGAGAAGGACATATGTAATACATTTCGCCCGACCTTTCACTCAGAATGCCAAAATCATACGACCCTGCATCCTCTGTGTTAAGCCGCAAGGCTGCATCTAACCCACAATCACACCTCGGAACTCCAGATGGATCCATTGACATCTAAAACATAATTGAGGATTAGTAAAAATATTGTCGGATTCTGAACATAGATTTCAAATACAACTTTCCGAACATAAAATAGGCCTAAGTGCTTGTTCTACATCTATGATGTATTGTATCCGTCCTCGTTTGAAGAGTCGTTACTGCTCGTGATGTGAAGTCGTTGTCGAAGATATTGGCACCTCTCATGTAGAGTGGTAATATCTTATTCAAGCCTATCGGTGTCTGCTCTTGTCGAACTGACAAAGTCACATTGTTCAGACCATAGCTTGCGTTCGTTGCGGGCATATGCAAGTTGTGTTAGCATAGCATCCCTAACTGCAGTAAGTGTGGCAACTGTGGGTGGTACACGCTGCGCGGGCAATCTCATCTGACATCTGTTCGAAACAAGCCCCCTACCACATGTAAAATACGGTCTGTGGGGGTTGTTTTCAAAACGTCCATTTGTCGCGTCCGCGTCATCCATATACACACGTACAGTGCATTGAAGGCCGCATGTACATCAAGGCATTCCATTCTCCATTTCAAGACAACCTACCGATTCATTATGTCATGTATATTATTAGGATCCAGTAAAAAGTTCGTAAAAAAACAACTAAAGCCTACAAAGTTATGTCGTGGACAATTTTTCAAATAATGTCGAAGACTATTACAGATACAATTGTAAGTCAACGGGCATCCCATAGCAAATTAGAAATGGATTCACGTAAACGCTCGCCCTCCCTTGAATCGGCCTGAGTTGTTTGTTGGAGGGAACTCAGGTCAACCCCAGCAGGGGGAACGGCAGATGTTGAAATGTCATCTGGGAGTTTGTCCATTATACTGTCGCCATCATGTTGGCGGCGTATGAAATTGTGGAGGATACAACAAGCCATTACGAGGCGACACTACGAATGTATGGGATATGTCGCCCCCTTTTTAAGGTAGGCAAACCGCCGCTTCAGCACCCCAAATGCTCTTTCTACAACATTACGTAATTGTGCGTGGCGGTGGTTGAACATCTCCTTCTTGCTGGTGTAGGCATGTCTGTTTCCTCGGTACTCAGAAATATGGTAAGCTGTGTTGCGATACGGTGCAAGGAATTGCCGAGTGTTGGCATACCCTACATCTACTAGGTAAAACTTTTCCGGCGGAACTTTAAACCTGCCTGTGGTCGTCACTGACTGTAGGACCCGTTGGTCAGCAGCCGATCCCTCCCACCCAGTTAGGACATATGTAAACTCCATGGAGAAGTCAACTACAGCTAAGACATTAAGAGAGACATTCCCTTTTCTGTCTCGGTAGCGATTTTGCTTATCTCGTTTAACCAAGACGGGGATGTGTGTTCCGTCAATTGCCCCGATGGCATTCTATAACACCAAAATAGGTTGTAAACATACAAAATATTTCCAAATGATTAAAGATTGTAGGGGCTAACTATTACCTTGAAGTAAGGGTAGAACCTTGGGGTCTCCAATATACGAGAATGTGTTGTCGTGCATGTCGCTGCAGTTTGCATGACAATGTACTCATTGGACAACGAACACACAGCGTCCAAGACTTCGTTGAACTTTCTACTTATGGTCTCACCAGAGTGAATGTAGTCCTCGGCCAAAGCACGATTTGCATGTCCATGGCCAACCATTTGTAGGAAGTAGCACACAGCCTCAACCAAACTGACACCTCTAGTGCTTCGTAACAAGGCCCGACTCTCAAGCTTGTCCACAAGGGCCAATATAGAATGTGGTCTCATTCGATATAGGTCATAAGCCCTTTGTTCATGACCGTTTAAATTTTCTATGACCTTCTGGTGGCCACTCCTAATGCTAACTGACCTAGGTATTGTAGGTGGTATGTCGGAAATGTCGTCAATGATGGAGTTTGCTATGGACTCAGCTATTGTATCAGCAATGTGATTAGCTGGACCAGACAATGTATGTAGAATGTGCGTGAGGAGGTCAGGTGTTTCTGTTTGGTCAGTGGTTGACATTATGCCTACAAGTGGAAGCATAGCAACGTTGTCATGGCAAGGACAAGGAAAATAACTAGTCTACAATCATATGTAACTGTGGACACATAAAATAATGGCTTCCAAGATACAAAGCGAATTAGATTGATCGCAAAATAAAACCATGGCAGTGAAATAAATTATTACAACAGTTAATCAATAATGTCTGGACGAGAATAAAAATATTACAACAATTCAACAAATAAGATTATGCCCAAAGAAAATGTTTGGATGGGAAATAGATTATTACAACAACGAAAGAACTTTCTACTGATTTGATGAGTTAAATGTCTGGCTGTTAATGTTTGGTGATCCGGAAGGGCCAGCATCATTGGACGAAGGAAAAAATGCACGGTGAGATGACGCAAACGACGATGGCATACTTGGTATGTTGCTGAAGTTGGGTGTTGGGGATTGCGGGAAAAATGCATGGTGAGATGGCATAAACAAGGATGGCATTGAAGGTGTTGCTGTTACATTGGCAGCTTGGAACGAGGATGGCATTGAAGGTGTTGCTGTTGCATTGGCAGCTTGGGACCTTTCCCAAAGGTCTTGCAACCATATGGTTATCTTTTGAGGTGTGTCTATAAGGCTGAGGTAGATGGTGCGGTTTGTTGAGTCCTTGATGGCGTTCACAAGTGTTGTAAACACAGGAGTGGGGGCATCTGGGTAAGTGTCATGGAAATGTTGTAAGATGGTTGTAAACTCTTTCTTTTCAAAGGCTCTAGTTGCCACACCACTGCCTAACTCGTGAACCTTTGCATAAACCTGTGTGAATTCAGATAACACTTCATTTGAAAACCCACATCGGTCTTGAGCCATTGATGGCCGCTTCTTGCGCCTAACGACAGGAGGCCTCCCGCCAACACTCGGTGTATCTGTTCCGCCTCCCCCGGTTTCTCCCTCACTTTGCATCCCATATGCGCTCATATTAGGTTCCCCATATTGGCTTCCAGTGTTCATGGGTGTGTCTGGGCCATCTAAGTCGACAGTGACATCATCCTCGGAGGCAACGTCAGAAGGGATTTGTGTGTCCGTTGAAGACATTACATGATGTCCTCTAGCAATGTTCCTCCCCGCCATCATCTCGATGTCATAGTAGTTGGGAAACGGCTTGTTAAGCAACCTAGCAAGGTCCTTGTTTGCTTAAGTATAAAAAATTTTTGTATTAGGAAATTAAAGTGTAAATATATGACATTATTTTTTAATTAAGGGACTGGTTATTGGATATACCGCAAGGCTCTCCCTCCATTCAGGGCTGTCGGGCAGCGTGGGCTTATGCCTAGTGTCATCCCATCCAACACCGCTCTTATTCGTCACAAGCTTCAAAGCGGCATAGTCCCTCAAGTTCTTCCACCGAGTTTTCAGCTGGTCTATATTGCAGGCCGTCTTCCCCATCCTATTTTGCATTTCCACAGTTGCCTCCCTCCAAGCCTCCCTAGTGAAATGACCATCGACACACCTGCTTAGGTCATATTGTCTGCGCAATGCAGATACTAGAGCGGCATCAGAATCTCTTGCCCAAACAATACGAAACTTGGGGTCAGCGGAAGACATACCCCCGTAGGTGCTGCAATATATTATGATACACAAATCGTTATATCTTTTATCTTTTCAGATAAAGTATTTACTTGGATAGTGGCGTCTAAGCTGTAATTACACTATGAAATTACCTTGTGCATCAGTTGCATATATTTTCTGTATATTAGTTCCAATAAAATAATCTCAAGTCGTGTTATATAAATTTGAGGTGAAACATCCATAAAAAATAATTCAAAAAATTTCAGTAACAAATGAAGAACCCGCCTCTTCTTTTATAAGGTCTTCAGATCTAATATTGGCACTCCAGCATCCATAAAAAATAATTCAAAAAAAAAGCAAGCTGGAACAGTGTACTAAAACTTTAATGAGAGCATTATACGAATTGCCATCTTATTCAATAATCCCATGAGCTCAGAAGAGGTATAAGAGAAGTGGATTAGGATAGAAGAAAATCGAGTAGAATAGCACACAAGAAGGCCATCAGGATAAAATAGACATGTACAGTCTCAGTGAATATTGATTAACAAATTTCAACAAACCAATGTTCTGTTTCATGCCCCTATGCAGCAATACAGAGAAACCAAAACATAGTTTCAAGTTGGATTTCTAGCAAGGATGTATGACATATTGTAACATATGGGTAAAATGGTGATATATTGTAGTATGTTTTTTCTAGGATGGGGGAATTTTTATGAATACCACATACGGGAAACCAAAAATTTAGACTCTAAAATGGGTGTTGTGAGATACACTCTATAATGCATTCAGTAGGTTTGATTACCCTAATTAGACAACAACTATATTTATGTAACACTTATTTGAGGAATTAACCCAAAATAATACCAAATTCATTTATTATTAGTTTTGGTCATTTAAGGTCCATATGTAGGTCTATCGTTTTAAGGTTGACTTAACCATTTAACACTATGGTTTATGAAGTCAACTATAAAATCTGTAAACCTTTTTTACCTATAGTATAATTATACAATAAGTATGATGAAGAAAAATGTTTGATGTAAATCTAAAAATTCCACAAAAATCAATGTGTAATGAAGTCACCAATCATAGCATTCAAAGCAAAAAAATTTAAAATTTTTTCTTACTCCAAGAGAGTCTACCATCCCAGTATCTACAAGGGCACGCAAAAAGCATATTTTCACCTATAGCATGGGTTGAGGAACATGGTTTCCTGTTACATGGTGTCAACTCCTCCAAACACCTATATAGAAAGACTTGGGTACAATTACATCGAAGCAAATCCATGGTGTAAGAAAGTTCCGGCCCATTATACGGGGCTTGTTCAGGTTATTTGGTGCATGATTTATTGCACATGCAAATTAACTATGGATGAAATCCCTAGGTTTTACCTTAATCTAGTGTATGTCCCTACCACAAGAAGATGAATCTTATCACAGTTTAGTTTAGGATCAAACTCAAAGGACAATATTTTTAAGAATTGATTGATCGATTTAACTAACTAGGAAAAATATCTATCACAAATGGGTGGTTGATTGATTATTACACTAAATACAAGAATTAAGGGTTGAACAAAAGCTAAGATTATTGATGGATCAACACACTAGGGTGAGTAGGTTTCACTACCACTACCTTTGTTCACTCTCTCAGTGCATCACAAACAAGCATGAGCAAATAATATAGAGGCCAGGTAAATTTACCCATTTGGAATTAGGATTAAACACACACAAAATATCACTTTAGGCTTGCACTCATGTTATATAGAGATCACATGCCCGTCTCATTTGAAAACTCATATAAAGTTCTCATAGAGGGTTTGACAAGAAACAATTGATATCCTAGATCCTAGGTTCGAAGATCTCTACATCCAGGATCTGACAGAGATGCAAACCTACTGATCAGACTACAGTGGTAGCATAAACTAATTGGATTAAAATATATCACAGTTGATAGAAGCACATATGTAGTAGAATGGGCAAAAAGAGGTATCATGGATAATCCCCATGCACTAATGTAAGAAAATATTCGCTAATTATAGCAAGACCAGGAAGAACAAAGGAAAAGAAGCAGATAGATATTGTCTATATGAGTAGAAGAGATGTAGGCATGTGTGTGAGGTAACAACCTTCATGACCAGAGATGGGGCTAATCTAATGCAGTAGTAGAATACACTAAGACTAGTATCCAATGATTCTTCTTATTCATTATCTTTCTTGATCTAATCTAAAATCCACGACTAAGGAATCAATAGGTCAAGGATAGTGGCGTCAGCCCATGGAAATGAATGATGCAATTGACCGATAAAGATCATCTTCTTGCTTAAGCATAGAGCACAACATCCTAGCGTCTCAAGAAGAGATGCCTTGTAAGGGAGGCTGGATCATTCAATTTATAGGACAGAACTAGACAATAGCTTTGCAAACAGATTCCAAATGGCTTAGCCTTCACATTTCATACAGAAAAGGAAGGATCCGCGGATGAAAAATAGTATGGAGCCTTCAGATAAACATCATTTTATCAATGTAAAACACACACAGGGGATCCAACACACACCATGGAACACGGGGAACCCCTTTGCATAATGATTCAGTACAAAAAATAGGCCTAACTATTCATCATCACGAACCTATTCAGAAGTGGTCCACAACGAGCAGCAACTGCGGAATCGCCGGGATGAGCAGCACCGCTGGAGAACCAGGGACGAAGAAGTGGTCGACAACGAGCAGCAACTCCGGAATCGACGGGATGAGCAGCACTGCCGGAGAACCAGGGACGAACATCAACTTCCTCCAAGATGCGTAGGTGGATGTGAAGAACCTCGATGCACAAGGCGATCAATATGAAGGAACACGGACACTGCTTGCCCTTGCTAGGGTTTGTCCTGTGCGTCGACAAGATGGGACGATGACTACTCAGGTGGACGGTGCAGATAATCGATGGTCAGAAGGACAGGACAGGGCACTGGTACCTTGCCTTTGCAGGATGTAGCCGCCCTAGTAGACCGGCGGTCGCAGATGGCTGCATTGAATCCTCACCAGGCGGCGGACGCTCCGCCCGACGACTGCTGCCCTCCATCCGCGAGCTGCTCGAGGTAGCAGACCTCGCTTTAACTCACGGACCAACAGTGAGCCGGCACAGGGAGAGGGGAAACCAACCGGAGCGAAGGAGAGGGGCGAGAGGGAGAGGGCCGAGAGGAAGAGGGAGGCGCGCGAGTGAGAGGGAGCGAGGGAGTCGGGGTCGAAGGGGGTGTCGGGGGGGCGCTAAACCGGACTGGGATTTGCAATCCCGCCTATACCGGGACTGGGTTAGTCTGGATTATGGGATTCCATTATCCCAAAACGGTGGTCGAATGGGGTTGCGAACCAAACAACATTTTGGCCCAAACCGGACCGGGTTACGCCGACCTGGCGCTAGACGACATCTCCTAATCCGGATCCAGTCCGTTCCCAAACAGGGGCTTAGGGTTTGGTGTCCAAGAGTAATGCCTTCCCTCCCCTCTACCATCCATAAATAAAAATAGTTTCTTCTTCCCTTCTAGTGGCCTCCACCAATCCTTTGGCTGCCTGCTGGCCTTGTGCCTTGCTATGCATCTCCCACGAGCTTTCCACACTCCGACCTTGAACTGGTCTTCTTGCTGAAGACAAGAATCTTCTGATGCCTCTCCCTGCCTAGCCACTGCGCAATGGAGAGACACGGTGCTCTATATGATGCAGCAAGCTGCACGTTGCCGACCTGCCTGAAGAGATGGTTGCCTGCAGGAAGGCCTCCTTTCTGTTGCTGTGCCTTTTGACGCCCTATTGATTTCCCTGAGCTCTGCCTTGCTGCCATACTGCCCTCCTCTCTGTCTACGGAAGGTTGTCAAGGCAGTTGCCCTGTTATTGCTGCTTTCGAATTTCCTCTGCCTTCAACTTGCCCTATATTGAATGCCCTGATACTTTGTATTTCCGTCATATCCATTTTTTATTCAAATAATTGAAACAGTAGATAATTACTTACCTTCTATTATGCTTTTGCTTTCTTTGCTTTGCCCCTTCGTGCGTGGTGGTTGTTCTAGTATTTTTGGGTTATTCCACACATCTCTTGATTCCAGAAGATATTTCTCCTTTCATTAAACAGTCATCCCCTGGACCCACTTCTCCTTGCTATATGTTCTTGGCTTATTGCGACGTACACCTCCATCATAGTCAACGCCAAATAGTCCTTTGGTTCTCGTAGTTGGGGTGAGGGGGGTTGTAGAGGAGGATAAGAAAAGGGAAAGAGATAAAGTGAGGTTCAAATAATTGAAACAGTAGATAAATACTTATCTTCTATTATGCTTCTGCTTTCTTTGCTTTGCCCCTTCGTGCGTGGTGGTTGTTCTAGTATTTTTGGGTTATTCCACACATCTCTTGATTCCAGAAGATATTTCTCCTTTCATTAAACAGTCATCCCCTGGACTCACTTCTCCTTGCTATATGTTCTTGGCTTATTGCGACGTCCACCTCCATCATAGTCCACGCCAAATAGTCCTTTGGTTCTCGTCAATGTATTAGAAAGCGGGAAGCGGGAGGTGTGTGGACGGCACCCTGTAACCGATTAAGCGGTAGGCGGGCGATTAAGCGGGCGATTTTTGAAAAAGCGGGTGTCTAAATTTTATATATTTTTATACAAAATTACATGTATGTGTATATAAAAAATATATTTATAATGAACTTCTATACATATCTAATCAGCAAATCAGTAATTAACTAAGTATTCATCAATACTTACTATTAATCAGCATCTCTAATCACTAAAATCAGCAAGCAGATCAGTAATTGTATATAACAAACTATGAATTATTGAATTAAAGTAATCACTAAAGTAATACTAACCAGCAGTACCAATCATTAATCACTGAAAGCAGCAAGGAAATCAGTAAAACTAATCATGCATTACTAGTATAATAGAGCAATAGGATATTTACTTAGATGCATTATAGCAGTACCCAATTATTACAGCTTACACACAAAGTATGCATTCTAAATTAAGACTAGCTATATCATAGAACATTTAATGTATACAAGTTTCGTATATTATAGTCAATACTACTTGGCTATGTAATTAATTAATGTTAGATGCTTACATTAGGATTTTTAAACAAAAGCGGGAAAAAAGCGGGAAAAAGCAGGCAAAAAAGCGGGAAAAAAGCGGGAAAAAGTGGGTGAGGCGGGCAAAAAGCGGGCGATTTTGTTCAAAATGATTAAGCGGGCGATTAATGGCAAAATTAAGCGGCTGGGGGTCATGGGCGCTTAAGCGGCCCGCCTGGCCGTTTTTTATTTCACTGGTTCTCGTTGTAGTTGGGGTGAGGGGGGTTGTAGAGGATGATAAGAAAAGGGAAAGAGATAAAGTGAGGGAAGAAAATGCAAAATTTAAGGATGATTTAATATTTTCCCAATGAAACCACATAATGCAAACCATGTTTGCAAAAACAAATGTCATTCATCTAATCAACTGGCCGCAATACCCCCATGCATGGGTTTATATAGATAACTCACGGGAAGCCCTACTCGGCTTATCTCCTCTAATGACCCAACTTTAATACGAATTAAACCAAAGAATTTGAGAACATACAAATACGTAGCCAAATATTACATGTTGCTCCTAATATTGAAAGTTTGAAACAATTGCGAACAAAATTTTAAGATACAACAATGTTATATAGAACGAATAAGCCTAACTGCATGCACTCTCATGCTTTTGGATCCGGGACAGTTATTTGTCCTATAACTCGTTTATGCCGTGATCCATCGTCCCCCTTAGTTGTCTCTACAACAACTTTCCATGATTTTTATGCAGTAAAACACTTTTTTGGACTGTTTGTTACTATTAACCAACATTCCCTGGTTTGTTTGATGACATTAACGTCCGAGGTGATGTCTGCTAGGCCTACCTGCTCCTGCTGTTACTTTCTCCAGTCCAGAGGTTGCCCCAGTTTGATTGAAGATTGCACGTCACCTGTTTTGCGTGATGCTGGGGTTATTTACTTAGTGTGTGTGTGTGGTTCGGGGGGGGGTGTGCCTACATTGAGATATTCAGGGTGACACTTTCATATTATCTATTTTGTTTTTATCCGAGTTTGTCAGCTCATGTTTGCCTTTGTTTTTGACAAGGTGTACATGGTGTTCTACCATGCTCTAACTTGAGGGAGAGTATTGAGAATCAAATATTATAATGGGTTTATTGTATACCTAGTACATGCGTCTACTCGGGACTGGGTCGTTAGGGTTTATGGTTCATGTATCTTTACCCTCCTATATATAGGAGCAGAGTTTCATTGAGAACTTATTGAATCCATCGTTTGGGCTCATAATAAATGAAAAGTGGCTCCTGCTACTCAGCCTAGAGCCTTGAGCATTGTACAAGGACGTACTGTAGGAGTAACCCATTACCTTCTGGGTGGAATTGCCACAACATGGGCATTCTTCTTAGCACGGATTATTGCAGTGAGGGTAGATAAAAGTATGTTTTTTTCCAAAATTAGTACTAAAGTGTCGCATCTTATTTATTGGATTATGTCCGCGCTTAAAAGCCCTGTCGAATACAAGACTCTACACTTCTCAACGATACAGGATTACCATAAAATGGATTCCGCAAGAATATGGGTCTATGACAAACTTTAAAAAAAAAACGTAGGGTAACTTTCCGAATACCATCTCCTAAGAGGGATACAAAGAAAACAGTGGCTTCTACATTCGTCAGTGGCTCTTATGGGCGGTTTCGCTAGAATAGGTAATAACGAGGTCACCATTTTAGGAAATGATGCGGAGATTAGTACTGACATTGATTCACAAGAAGCTCAGCAAACTCTTGAAATAGCTGAAGCTAACTTGAGTAAAGCGGAAGGTAAGAGACAGAATTGAGGCGAATCTAAATCTCAGACGAGCTAAGACGCGAGTAGAGGCTGTCAATGCTATTTCCTAGAACCACCCTCAACAGTTTGTGTAGCCATAAATCCTATTTTATTCATTGGTTGAGATCTGTTGACTTTGTATACTATTTTGTTGTAGTTGTAAATAAATGATCTTATTGTAGTTGTAGATCCATCGTGATCTTGAAATTCTTTAATAATGGAAACAACAACCCTAGTCGCCATCTCCATATCTGGTTTACTTGTAAGCTTTACGGGGTACGCCTTATATACTGCTTTTGGGCAACCCTCTGAACAACTAAGAGATCCATTCGAGGAACACGGGAACTAGTTGATTGAAGTAACGAGCCTCCCATATTCTATTGGGAGGCTCGTTACTTTAATTGATATAATGAAAAATCATTTCATTTTTTAGTCGGAACCTTAGGCGGTTCTCGAAAAAAGATAGCGAAAAAAATTATCCCTAAAGTAGAGACTAACAAAAATGTATAAACCAATGCTTCCATAGATTCAATTGCGGTTTACAATTATAGCTTCCACACCTATTCATTTGGTATAGGATCATTTACTAGATAAAAAAAAGAAAGAATCCAATAAAAAACGTTGATTCCAACTTTACCAGGCACCTAAAGTAGAAAATATAGGTAAGAGCAATATTGTATCAAGCTGCCTGTCTCTTTGTAGTTGGATCCCCAACTTTTTGGAATGCTCCAAATTCCACTTGAACGTCTAAATCTGGGTCAATACCAGCAAAAACATCCCGGAAGATGGTTCTAGCACCATGCCAAATGTGTCCAAAAAAGAAAAGCAAAGCAAACAAAGCATGACCA